>JANHAO010004514.1:0-24183 GCA_026873985.1 Saraca asoca | reverse complement strand
TATAAATAATATTAAATATTTTTTTTCATCTTAAAAAAATAAAGAAAACACATATTTTTAAAATTTACATCCAAACAAGTTTTTTATTTTTTAATTCTAGAAAAACAATTTTTAAAAACAGTTTTTAGAAAACTGTTTTTAAAAACAATAAAACAAAAACACATGAAAACACCTCCAAACAGGCCCTAAGCAACGTAAAAATAAGCCAGTTTATAGAAAAGTGATTAATTTCACTTTCATGGGCTGCCTCGTGGTTTGTTTCTATTATATTTTATATTGTTTTGGAATCTTTTCTTTTATAGTATCTTGTATTTGAATCTAAGATATTCTATGTAATTATTAAGTGATTTGTCTAATAAATGATTTGTTACTATTACTTCTCCTTAAGATTGGGAAAAAAATTACAAAAAATTAATTAAATCAAATCAAAAATTTAGCATTTAAAATTTAAACATAGTGTGAAATTGATGAATTTTTTTGACAAAATTAATTTACAGTTAAAAATTATTTAAAAAAAATTTAGCAACTTTTAATTCAATTCATTCGAAATTTTATCCAGAGTCAAATAAAATATTTATCTATTATTGTATTTTTGTATTATTTGAAACCTAAGTCCAACAAAATATTTATCTATTATAGTACAATATATAACTAATAATTTTCACACTATAAAATTATATAATAATTGTCATTGTGTAATATATTTTTATTAATTAATGTCTAATTAAATCAATAATATACATAATATAGTGCATAATTTTTATAAATTCATATTTAATTGGTATTGAACTTTGTGTTGTATAGCAAGAAAGTTTATATTAAATTTTAAAATTCTAATTATATCTTTACAATTTCTAATATTATCTTTCAGTGATATTAATCATAAAAAATTTTGTAAAAAACTTTTGATAAGTCCAAATTAATATTAATCATCTAAAAATATTTTAAATTGACTTAAATGATTAAATTTGATTTTAAAATATGAATTAATTAATATCAAACTGATTGAAATATAAATAAAAATAAATTAATTCAATTAAAAAAATTCACATAAATTATTCCTAAATCACCTGACAATCCGTACTCCTCTTGGTAGAAGAAGGTATTTCGACCACCTTTTCGAAATGATAATTAAGGTTATTCACTATAATTATATTTGATGCATACAAGATTTTTATTCAACAATTTTGCTGGCGGAAGAATACTAAATTAAATAAACAGAAACTTTGACGGAGGTTTCAAATTCTTGTTCCCTCTAGGTCACGGATTTTGACTACAACAACAACTCCTCTGATACCTTATCCACTCGAAAATTATATCTATTATAAGTTTTTATTATTTTAAATTTTTTTATTTTTTATAAAAAAACATATTTATTATAAGTTTCTATTATTTTAAAATCTATATTTTTTATAAAAAATTATATTTGTATATATATAAATTTATATTATTATATCTATTATAAGTTTCTAATATAAATTTTAATTTTTTATTCACATTTTATTATTTATTTACCATTATTTTCTATCTATAAATTTTTTAAATTTGTTAGATTAAAATAAAAAATTTAATTTTAATTAATTTTTAAAAATTAATTATTAAAATTTTACTTTTATTGTTAAAATATTTTTTCTCTTTTATTAAATTATATTTTTATAAGTAAATAAATATTTCACAAGATAGTATATAATTTATTATTTAAAACCAATATTATTATTAATTTCTATTTAGATGAAAGTTAGATTTTAAAATAAATTTGATTTAATTTTGATTTTAGAGGAATAAAATAAGATTTTATTTTTAAAAGAATCAAATATAATTAATTTATATTTTAAAACGACCAAAAATACACCCAACAAGTAATTGGTTCATGGATACTTGTAAAATATGTTATAGACTTCTATGCTGAAAATTTATAATATGATATATGGTATATAATTTTTGAAGAGACTTGCCCCGTGATCGGTAGCGCGAAATTGACTGGAAAACGCCTTTACGCAGAAAACACGGGTGGAAAACAGTATTTGGCCGTGATTGGGATTGAGGAGAAAACAGTGCATGCGGAAAATGAAAAGAAAACCGTACATGGGGCCCACGGATATGTTTTCCGCGCTTATGTGCGCGGAAAATGCACAGAAAAAGCCCGACTTGCAGCACAAGCAACCTTTTTATTTTTTAAAATTGATATTTTAATTATAATATTAATTTTTGATAATTTTTAAAAAGTTTGTAAAATAAAAAATATAAATAAAAAAATTATTTTCTTAAAAATTTTTGGAATAATTTTTTTTATTTTTTTATAATTTTATTTTTTAAAAATAAATTATTTATTTATTTTTAAAATAAGAAAAGAGAAATGAAAAAAATAAAAAAAAATTGAAAAATTGAAAAATATTTTTTGAGAATTTTTTCATTTTTTTATTTTCTTATTTTTTATTTTCTAATAACTTTTTTTTATTTTATTAATAATAAAATTTTATACAAAAACATATTATATAAAGGAAGAATGCTTACCAGAAAAAGGGTTGGGGGAAAGTTGTAATTAAATTTTTTTTTATGAAAATCATACATTGGCCTCAATAAATTGACTTAATTTAAGTTTCATCCTACTTCAAATAAAATTTTTATATTCTAATCCTTATCAACTTTTCACTTATTATTATTATTATTATTATTATTAAGGGCATTACATTAGTCAAAATAAATATTATTAGTATAAAAATTATTTATTTATTTTTAAGTATAATTTAAATTTATTAAAAATAAAAAAAAATTATTTATCAAATTTTTTCTTATTATTATTTCATATTATTGTAATATAAACTTTTTTTAAATTTATTTAATTGGTAAAAATAAATATTTTTTATACAAAAATTATTTATTTATTTTTAACTATAGTTTAAATTTATTAAAAATAAAAAAAATTATTTATCAAATTTTTTCTTATGATTATTTTATATTATTATAATACAAACTTATTCTTTTCTTTTTTCTTTCCTCTCATTTTCCTCTCAACCAATCAACAAACTTCTTTTTTCCTTTTTTTTTCTTTCCTCTCATTTTCCTCTCAACCAATCAACATTTTACCCTTTTTCTTTTCATTCCTTTTCTTTCCTCTCATTATCTTTCCTCTATTTTTTTTCCCTTCTACCAATCAAGGCCTTTGAGAAGGATCCACAAATAAGGATATATATTCTTTTTTTTTTTAATTCTCTTATTTTATCGGTAAATCTAGTCTTTCACCTACCACCACAAATAATTTTTGCGTGAGTAGGCAAGTAAGCAACATAAAATAATTTAAAGAATAAAAATAAACGGGGTTATAAAAAAGTGATTAATTTCACTTTCACGGGCTACCTCATGGTTTGTTTCTATTATATTTTATATTGTTTTGGAATCTTTTCTTTTATAGTATTTTGTACTTCAATATGAGATATTCTACATGTTTATTATTAAGTGAATTGTCTGTTAAATGATTTGTTATTATTACTGCTCATTATGGTTGGCAAAAATAAATAAATTACAAAAAATTAACTAAATTAAATTGAAATTGGATTTAAAATTTAAACACAATTCAAAATGGATGATTTTTTTTAATAAAATTGATTTATAGTTAAAAATTATTTAAAAATTCTAACAATTTTAAATTAAATTTATCTAAAATTTTATCCAAAATTAAATAAAATATTTATTTACTGTTATATTTTTTTATTTAAAATCTAAGTCCGATAAAATATTTATCTATTATATTACAGTGTATTAGTAATTATTTAAATAATATAAAATTATATATTAATTTTCATTGTGTAATATATTTTTATTAAATAATATCTACATAATTTTTATAAATTCTTATTTTATTCATATTAAACTTTGTGTTGTAAAATAAAAATAAATTATATTAAACTCTAAAAAGTTAGTTATATTCTTATAATTATCAATTCTATCTTTCAGCGATATTAATTACAAAATTTTTTGTAGAAAATCTTTCAATAAATGTAAACTGATATTAATCATTTAAACACACTTTAAACTAACTTAAATGATTAAATTTATTTTTAAAATATAAATTAATTAATATCAAATTGATTAAAATATAAACAAAAATAAATTGATTCGATTATAAAAAATCGTAACTTATTCCTAAACCACCGGTCGATCTCTACTTCTCCTAGTAGAGAAAGGTACATTGACGACCTTTTCAAAATGATAATTAAGTAATTATATTTTATGTGTACAAGATTTTTATTCAACATTTTTGCTGGCGGAAGAATACAAACTTAAATAAACAGAAACTTTGACGGAGGTTTCAAATTCTCTCAGGTCACGGATTTTGACTATAGTAACAACTCCTCTGATACCTTCTCCACTCAAATAAAACAAAAATATACCACGCTGCCACTAACGATCTTCTCTCAATTTCTATAAAAATCCTTAAGAAATATTCCTATAACATTTAAAAGAGAAAAATATTTTAACCTCTCATAAATTTTAATAAAATTATATAATTTTTTTAATTTTAAAAATTATTTAAACCTTCCTTAAAACATAAAAAATTATTATACTTAAATGTAAATTAAAATTTTTCATTGAAAGTTTATGAGAAAAAGATAATTATATAATTCAAATTTAATAATATATAATATTCTAAGTATTTTATGATAAAGATATGCTTTGATTAAATTTAAATGAGTGAAATATGATGGATAAAAAAAATCAAATTTTGATATAAATGTAATAATTTTTTAACTATTTAAATTTAATCAAAATATATATTTGATAACAAAATATTTAAAATATCTTATGTTATTTGATTTGAACATAAAATCATCTTTTTTCATCATTTCACTAATAAAAATTCAAATTTAAATTTAATTATTGTATTTTTCTCATGGATTAATGGATATGTAAATAAGTTTTAAAACTAAAAGGAACATCTCCAGAATTTCATTCAAACTCAAATATTTTTCTAAATTTAAAGCCATAATTCACATTCTTTTATGTTCTAAACGCTTAAATATGGTTAGTGCTGAAGCAAACATAAAAAAATTAACAAGTTACTTACCTTCCATTTGCATTCCTCTTAACAATCAAAATTGGGAGTTTTATATGAATTTTTTATTTGAGTGACATTCAATACTTTTTGAGCTTTTATTTAGTTTTTTCTCTTTTACAAGCTAAATTTGATAATAAATTTTTGTATAAGTTTAGTTAATTAATTACTTCTATTATAAAAAAAATTGAGAGCTTTGTTGATGGGTGATAGAAATAAAACAACCACGGGCCTTTAATAGATTAATCCCACAATTTATTTTTTTGGAAAACAAAAGAGCCCTCTTGCATCACAGCTGTTCATTGGAATATTAAATCAGTTTTTTGGTTTTGTAATTTAGGAATTTCTATTATATTAGCTTCATAATTTAATGTTTCCTTTTGTATGAAGTCATCCAGTGCACAATTCTTTACTCAAGTGACTTTGAAAAAGTATTTTATTTTTAAAAATATATTATAGAGGCCACCTAATACAATACTGAATCTCAATTCCCAACTCAATATCAATAAACGTTAAATAATAAATAATAATGAGTAATAATGATGATAAATAATTATAAATTAGATTAATAAAATATTAATAAAATGATAGATAAAATAATATTTTTATATAATTAAAATATTTTTATATTATGGATTGTAAAACATCCATCTCCTATAAAATCTACAAAAATATTTATTTCACATCGTCAAATAAAATTTACTAAATTTTGTGAGAGATTTTACAAACTAGATGGGAGATTAAGGTGAATTCCACATAAAAATTTTGAAGATTCATGCCCCGTAAAAAGGAATGGCTTTTAAATGTACTAAAATTATGTCCTCATCTTATCCCTTCGCTTTCTGTCCTACAATTTTAGGAGCTCCCTAACCATCTCCGTTCTCAATTTCTCCTCCCTCCACGTTTTCTCTCTCTCGTCCGAATGTAAGCTTATACGAAGTCCCTTGCACTCTAAGAAACGTGTAGCTAGCCTCCATTTTGCCTACCTACCCGTTTCCTTTTCTTCCCAAACTTCTCATCTTTCTTTTCAATTATTACTCACTCGAATTCATGAGTTTAGCACATAAAAAATTAATTTTTAATTTATTAACTTCATTAAATAATTTTTTAATATTTTATAAATATTTGATATATTAATTTTTTTTAAAAATTATATTTTAAGAAATTATTTCAAATAATTTATAATTTATTAAAATATTTTTTTTATTTTTTAATTTATTCTTCTCTTTTTGATTAATTGATAACTCATGTCCTAATTAGAAATCCTCATTTTTAATATTTATTTTTTTAATATTATATTATATTTTATGCTTATTTTTAAAAAAAAAATTAAAAAAACTTACATATCATTACATGTTTAATATATATTTATTAATTTAATATAAAAATAAATAAATAAATATATAATATCATAAAATATAATTTAATTAAATTTTAAATTATTTTATTTTTAATTACATCAATATAATTTATTCTCAAAATAAATATAAATTAATTTATTTAATATATTCTTTTATATTATTTTATATTTATAAATTAATTTAATAATTAATTTTACAAATACTTTTAATACAATCATTTAAACAATTAAACAATTGACTCTCAATTTTTAACTAATAGTTTACACCTAACGGCTGCTAAAACAGTAAAACAGGCAGTGTATCGGCCAATTTATTATCACTTATGCTAATCAGACTCTACTCCACTTGCGTATATTATAATAGCCTCCATTTTTGTGGGGTCCAAAAGCCACCACCATTTCCCTCCAACTTTTTTCTTATTGGCAATGTCTTGCCCGGAATCATCCCAACTCACCTACAATCCTTTCACCAAACACAAGCGCTTTGATGGGCGTGGACCATTCTGACCTGTCTGACATTGCTTTTGGTGGCTTCACAGATTGGTTTATCTATGGCTTTGAAGGGTGTATCAATCTGGGGTTGTGCTAAACCTCCTCATTTGGGCGTTGCGAATTTTCAAACTAGCAATTATAGGGTGCCTGTGCATTTGAGATATGATTTTGATAAATGCAGGAAGTGGGAAAGTTGTTGTTTGAATGTTTTAGCTCAGAGAGCTACGATTCTGGTCGAAGATGAGAAGCCAAGTGTACCTGGGGTTGAGTGTGGGGTCAGTGATCATGTCCAGGAAAGTGAATCGAAGGGCTTTCACAAGGATGTAAACCTTCTTCCTAGTAAGATTTATCTTTCTCTCATTGCATATGGGGAATATAGTTTTTTTATTAGTGCTATATCTCCATAGACAAACAATAAGTATAAATCATTGAGTTAAATTGGTCCCACGTTTCTCATAATAAAAGTTTGACAATTTGTCTTTTGACCATTATAATCTTCAATTTGCATTTGCGAAATAATTTTTAGTGATGATTGCCAGTTTTTAAAAATAATTTTGTAGTTGAAGCACATCATATTTAATCACATGGATATGGGCCTTCACGGGATATTCGGATGATAAAAGAACTGGATTAAACTTCTTCTTGCTAGTGTTCGTGATTGCATTTTACCCTCTCAATTCTCTTTGAATGAATTATAGTTTATTTAGTCAACTATAATTGTGTTCTGCACCTGGTGCATGGCTAAGGGTATAGGTGAAGAATTGGTGGTTTTATGTTATAGGTTACTTAGTTAACTATGATCGTGTTCTGCACCTAATTTATGGATAGATTTAGGAGGGAACTCATGGATCTGGCTTTGCAATGTAAAATAATCGGGTGTAGAATTAATGGTTCCATAGGATTGTGCACTAATGGTCTAAAACATATTTCATAGAAGGCCACAGCCAGGCATGTATATATATGTGCATGCTTGCAGAGAACCAAAATATTTGTACAATGATGAAAACAACCTACATATTTAGTGCTAGTAATAAGTGCTTTAAGTTCATTTCCTATGTTTCCCTTCCTTGATTGAATCTCTTAAAATGATTGTGTAAGTCATCTAATTTCAGAGCCATTAACTGCAATCAACATATCTTCTTCCCATAGTGATGGGTCAAAGGTGAGGGTTGCCTTTCAGGTATGATACTTAATTATTTCTTTGAATTAAAAGATTCATGGCATAAGTATCATTAGTAATAAATCAATTGCTTGATACAGGGCCTACCGGGTGCATATAGTGAGGAAGCAGCTTTGAAAGCATTTCCAAAATGTGAAACTGTGCCATGTGATGAGTTTGAAGCTGCATTCAAGGTTCCAATACTTTTTTAGTTAGTTTTTTTTTTTCTTTTTTTTTTTTTCACTAGCCAATTAGTGTTGCCATGACATAATTCTATTCTTTTCTTCAGGCAGTTGAATTGTGGTTAGTGGATAAAGCTGTTCTACCAATTGAGACTTCTGTTGGTGGAAGTACCCACCGAAATTATGATTTACTTCTTCGCCATAGGCTGCACATTGTTGGGGAGGTGCGGTTGCAAGTTAACCACTGCCTTTTAGGATTGCCTGGTGCAAGAAAGGAGGAGCTTAAAGGTGTTGTTAGTCATCCTCAGGTTGGCCATTAGCTAATGAATGCTTTCAAAGCTGCACATTCTTATTCATATTATTGTTTTTGGTAAAAAGGGAACAAAGATAATGCATTGTGTTGCTATTCTAAACACAGAACGGCTACCCATGAACATGCTCTAAGATGCTGTCAACTTGTTATTACAATTAAATGAATCATATTCCAATATGTTATTGCACTGTTGATAGTTGAAAATTTTGAATCAAAATACAAATTTAAGTCTGCTTGCTATCTCTGAACTGGATGCATGAGTGCAAAGACTTTTTCAGCATGACTGACTGTATCAAGAACATAAAACTTAACAATCAATACCTAGATATAAGTATTCCAATCATGTACTTGTAATGATATGTGCAGGCTTTTTCTCAATGTGAGGTGATGCTTAGTGATTTAGGTGTTGTTAAAATTGGTGCTCATGATACTGCTGGTGCTGCTCAGGTATGGCATAAAAATTTTCTTTGGTCCAATAAAAACAAACACTGGTTAGATCTTAGAATATCACATCCTAACAATTTGCATGTTGTGGACAGACAGTGGCCTTGGATGGTGTAAGAGACACTGGAGCCATTGCGAGTGCCCGAGCTGCAAAAATATATGGCCTTGACATTCTTGCAGAAAAGATCCAGGTAAGACTGCATTTCCCCGGTTTGTGAGACTGGAATTCAAAAGCATATGGTTCTAGCTTATGCAGTCCTTTTACTACAACATGCTTTATCTATGAGTAAGCATGTTAGATTTTTCTTGCCTGAGTTAAGCATCAATTCTAAGTTAGAACTGATGAAGTTTATTATTATTTTCAAGATGTCTCTGCCAATCTTCTATAATGAGCTGTGATCATCTTCCCAATCTGAAAATGAACAAGAATTTTTGGTTTTCATTTCCTTAAGTAATGGAATGCTGACAATGAAGTAAATAATGTGATATCTTTTCTTTTGTGTATTTGTTGTAACATACATATAGGAATTATGGTTGATACCGATAAAATTTCCTACTCTTTTTATACGTTCCATTGTAGAAACTTATTATGATCTTGGAAGGCTGAAATGTTGGTGGAAAAGGAAGTCTTATACTTCTTTGTGCTAATCAACCGTGCATTTGAAATTTTCTGTTTTAGAAATGTCCTTAGCTGAAAGGTTTTACTTGTTTGTAGCTGTAAGTGTATACCTGCAAAGTTGATGATATGCTCGTGCTTTAGCAGACATAGGAATTAGGAAGTTCATTATGTAAGTATGCCTTGAAATCTGACACATGTAGATACATGCAAGTTTGCCTATAGAGATAATGTGTAATTATTCTATCATTATTAAGGAATACTTTAGTAATAGGGAACTTGTTGCCCATATGTGCTTTCTCTTTTTTTCCATTTCAAGAATTTATTAAGAACATGTTGGTAGTTATGTTGATTAATAAAATTTGAGTGGATTCGTTCCCTCTTGTTAGGATGATGAAGAGAATATTACTCGTTTTTTGATCCTTGCAAGAGAGCCTATAATCCCAGCAACTGACAAGCCCTATAAGGTAACTATATATTGTAGTTTATATGCATATCTTTTAATTTGCTGACCAAATTCCTAACTTCTTTGCCAGACTAGCATTGTTTTCAGTCTAGAAGAAGGTCCCGGTGTACTAGTCAAAGCCTTGGCAGTGTTTGCTCTAAGGAACATTAATTTGTCGAAGGTGCGCTACAATAAAAGTTAGTATTATAGTTTCAAATTTAGAACACACATTCATTGCCTTGTTTTTGTTTGGAGCAATTTCAGATAGAGAGTCGCCCACAGAAGCAACGTCCATTAAGGGTTGTTGATGATTCAAATGAAGGAAGTGCCAAGTCAGTTTTTTTTTTCTGAGATCTGCAATAGCCCAATGCAATATTTATATCTTTGAAGTTTATACTTTGTGTGCGTAATGATTGGTTGTGCATATATTTAGCAAATGATATGGAGTTATGAACTAGATAACCACATGGTGAGATGTTTGTTCAAAGAGAAACAAGAGAGATGATAATTTATAGATATATAACAAATCTAATTAAGTGGTTTCAATTACTAGTTATGGGAAGAATAAATCCAATTCTTTGGTTCAACTAGGGGAAAAAGGTTCTTGCTTTGGCCAGGGTTTTTTTGGTTTACTTCACACGTATAATCATATGCTTCTGGTACATTGGACGGAAATATGCCTGTAAACTCTTCCGTCAGTAATGTGTAAAGTTTTTCTGCGGGCAGGTACTTTGACTACCTCTTCTACATTGACTTTGAAGCTTCAATGGCAGAGCCACGTGCACAATATGCTTTAGGACATTTGCAGGTTAGTCCATGGTGTCTCATTGCCTCAAAAGATGCAATGGTTTTGTTCCCTGGGGGCCAATTTCATGTTTAATATGATACTGTTGTTGTCCTTGTTGTCTAAAATTCTAGTTGCCTTAAGTTTCTGCTCATTAATTGAACTTGTTGTTGGATGTAGCAACATTTATGTGATTGTTTCACCCATAATTAGTACTCTTAAGATGTGATTGTTAACCTATGTTGTTATTGTCATGGTAATGCAATTTTGTTTCTCCATTTCAGGAATTTTCGAAATTTCTTCGAGTTCTTGGTTGTTATCCCATGGATACAGTTTCATAAAAATGTAAAGCCTTAATCCAACAGGCAACATTTCATGCTGTACATCTTACTGAATTGGGTACAAGCCATTGTTGCAGGAGTTTCCTGTATTCATTATTATTATTATTATTATTTTGTCTTTGAAATTTAATTTCATCTCCCAAGGAGGTGAGTTGTATCGTCATATTTAGGTCACAGATAGGACAATGCATTTTCACCCATCTTCTCTTGTTATTTTATTGTCAATTACAGATGGAATAAGCATTAAAGTCTCTTGTTACCCTTCAACTACAAATTTCTGTGCTTTGGTTCTATAGTTGCTTGCCATTTTCTGAACCTTCACCAACCCACCTTTCCTTTCCAACACTGCTGAAGATACAAGATGTTGATGATGATGGCTTTTGGATTTGGAAAATGCTATTTACAAATATTGACCTTCATACTCTAAATTAATTTCAAGTATCCTTAAATATATGGACTAGTTTGATTTAAATTGTATAATATGTGTATAATGTGAGGTGTTAATATTCTTTTCGAGCCCACGGGTTAATAAATCTGTTTGCAACTTCTTTTTCCAATCAAACTTGATCGTTCGTGGAAGACATTGATTTGCTGCCTGGAAATAAGGGAGAAACAAACCTGGTCTTTTATGTCCCGAGTAAGGACAAAAGCATTATTTAAGGTCCTCCAATATGGATTGAGTAGATTTAACACACATGGAAAATTTAATTTCAAGTTCTTCTTAGTCAATTACATAACCACTTTATTCGATTCACAAGCAAAGAGGTCTGTAGCTATCTCTGGTCCAATGATTCAGTTTTTCAGTTCCTGGAGGAAATCTTCATTGTCAACCAGCACCTACAGAATATTCAATACCCAAATTAATCAAACATCACTTGCTTACAAATGATATATCATACCCACGTGAATTACGTCAAAAAAATGCAACTTACAATTTTCCATCCGTCAGGATCCAAGAAAGAGGTGATTTTGGTGTTAAGCCCAGGAATTGGCCCAGGTTCCCTAGTAATCCTCCCTCCAAGCTCTTGGGTCACTAATTTGACCACCTCAGCACTCTTGTATACATCTTCAGTACCAATAGCAACCTGTCACAGATGCCACAAATGTTACCTTGAGAGTTTTACCTGAAATTGAAAGGGGAAAAAAAAAAAAAAAAACCTATTTGGCCTACAAAAATTGTAATTTAACCTAGGGCTATGCTGAAATATATATTTAAAAAAATTTGTACAGTAGATATTCTTGCTATTTTTATAAAAATTTTCCTACTTTTCATTTTTTTTAACTTTTTCTTAGAAATTTAAAATTTTTTTAGAACTTTGTAATTCAACTTCTATCAATGGAGTACTTTTTGCATAACTAGTTTCATCAAAAGTCCATACAAATTATAAATTTTCTATATATAAAATAATTTAATAAATATCTTAATTGTTTAAAGTTTTTAAATATAAATAGAAATTATACAAAAGTTTTATATTGATAAGCTTAAACGACATCAAAAGAATGTTGTATACTGCATCAATTGCTAACAATCTAACAAAAAAAAATGATAGGAAGCATCCTATTAAAAATAAAAAATAAGATAAGGATGTAATTCAAAACCTTTAAATTACAATTATCTAATTAAAAATTGACAGAATAATTTAATTAAAAAAAAAAAAACTATCAACTAACCTGTGCATATCCATTTCCCTTGGTGTATTCGGTGACACCAGTGCGATAAAACAACTCGATGACAGTTGTCTTGTGCTCCTCTCCGTAGCCCATCAAAGCTACCTTGTACAGCAAGATTTGCCATATATATATTCAAGATTCAAGAAACACACAAAAGAAGAATTTCGATTCCAGAAACTAGATTGCATATATAAGAAGTCAAGTAGAAGGTCACCTTGTATTCACTGCTTTCAGCACCATTCACAACCTTCACACCCAAAGCCTGCACAGATTCATCCCATAAAAAGATCACAGCTTCTGATTAACAAATTGTAGCAAAAAAAGGTGAAAATGGGATTGTTACCTTCTCATAGAACTGAACTGAGCGCTGTAAGTCAGTGACATGAAGCATTATTTGACAGAGTGGCTCAGAGCTTGGAGGTCTCTGAATGAGCTCAAAAGTGTAACCATCTGGATCTTCCACAAAAGCAATTATAATTGTCCCACTTCTAACTGGACCTGGCTCCCTACTGATGATTCCACCCTTGCCTCGAATATCTTCAACCATTTTGTATACCTACAAAGTTTAAAGAGATATTTATTCACAGACCAATTGATGCTCCAGCAAGCTTATGTGAAAGTAGATTCTGCTTACATCTGGAGTTGCAATTGCAAAATGTCCAAATCCAGTTCCAATATCATATGAGGTTACCCCATAATCTGCCAGTCAAAAACTCCTTATTATGCCTTTTTGGAACATAGTATATGCCAATTCACAAAAAATACTTAGATAATTCTTTGAAGAACTCGACACTTTTTTAATGTAAAAATATATATTTGTTTGAGATTTATATATATATATATATATATTTTTTTTACATCAAAATCTCAAAACAAATAAGCAATCCTGTAGTTGGCAGATATAAAAATGTTGGTTCATAGAACCAACAGACATAGAAAAACAAATATTTATATAATAAACTGAAACTTGTATGCTCCTCAATCTTACGTTTGAAAAGCTACTGAAACTTGTAAAGAAAAGTGAAATGAAATAGATTGGAATTAGAAGAACAAACTGTAAGTCAACTCCACAACAAAATGGGAATGTTCAGGGCCAAATCCAAGAAAAGCATTGGAGTATTTCTCTTCTGGAACATCTCTTTTCCTCAGAAGCTTCATACCTAAACACTCAGTATAAAACCTGAGAGAATAAAGCAAAAGCTTATACATGCATTTAAAAGAACAGAATGTTAGAAAACAAGCTAAGTCATATATAGAATCATTACTTGATGCTTCGATCAAGATCACCAACACGGTAGACAGCATGAAGGAAGCGGCGCCTATCTTTGTTTGGCCATTCCAACAACTCAGATGCAACTGGTTTTGCCTCAGCCATATTCAGTGATCAGATGTTTTCCAAGCAGACGGGTATATAAAAACGGGGTTTGGTGAGCTTAAATAAAATATGATTAACTCTTTAAAATCATTGTCCTTTTAAATCAGTCCATCTCGGAATATGATGCGCACTTGTTTATAATTGTGATGATAGCCAACAAACTTTCTAATGTCTCATATTTCATCCTCACTATGGCTAGTGGGGTTGTTAGTGCTTTTGTGACGTTGCATAATCGTCTCCATTTATGATTTTTAGTAGTTTTAAAACATAAATGTCAAGATCCATGTGATTAGCTTTTATCACTGATCAAAGGAACTTTCGCCATTTCACTCACTAATTGAATTAGTGTTTACATAAACCTTTTCACAAGCTACTGAATTCTCCATTAGCATCTTAATAGTAGCTAATTTATTAACTCTTTTCCTTTTGACGAAGTTGTTGTTGCTCAATTTGATCATTTCCTTCTCAATCTACCCTGGCATCTTGGAATATTACATCTTTTCTGTTCATGAAGTAAATTTTTTTCCTTTAAACTCGAACGTTTCCTTTGTTTGGCAAGATATAACATTGAATTGGTAAATCTAACGCGAGATGTGACACTATCCGAATTGTCAAGCTATGTTCACATCTTTATTATATCTTATTTTATTTTTGCACATGCAGTTGTCTTCTTGGGCTGATATTACTCTAGTCTGTGATTTCTACAAGGTTATGTTAGGCATTTTGATATCAACTTTCACCAGACTTCATAGGTGGCTTCAGAATCGGAAAAGTTAAGTAAAATATCCAGAGCTGGCACACACAAACACTGCGATCTTCTTCCTTAAAACAAACAAATATGTTTCTTCTAGCATAATTTGCTTTAGCTTCAGCAGAAATGACCTGGGAACCAATGTAGTTCAAAAATACCTGGAGTCTTTAGGACAATTCCATCACCACTTGCACGCAAGATTGACCCCTAGTTTGGAACTCTAATTAAAATAAAAAAAAAAGGAGAAATAATTCATTTGGAATAAACTTCATGTGTAAAAGAGTTCATGATTCAAATTCCAACTGAATTGAATTCTAATTTTTTTTTTTTTTATTCCACATGAGGGCATATAGCTTGGTGGTGCATAGTGATTTACCCCTTCAGTTGGCTTTACTATCAAGAGTACTATTACGGCTCAATTCAAACAGACAGTGGATTGATATTTAATTGACATATAGATCAAGGTTTCAAGCCATCTCCTGAGTCAATCACGTCATAACAAGACAAGCGTAGAATACTGACAAACACGCAAACTGACTACTGATAAGTGTTTGCACAACTTATTCATACAAGAGCACTACGACTTAATTTTCCTCGTAAAGTTGTCGCAGTTCACTCTAGTTCCTTCAAGAAATCTTCATTGTCAACCAAGACCTACAAATTCATACAAAATGAATCATGCCACATGTTATTCATGACAAATGTGAGAAAGAGCAGTAAATACGACATATGTTCAAAGCGCCAAAAACATGTTACTAGCAAACAAGGGAAGGAAACGAATTTCTATTTAAACATTCATGGGTTGCAAACCAATTCATAATTTAAGTAAAAACAATATTATCAACGGTTACCTCCTTCTATCATCCTCTAACTTATAAGCTGAGACATTATATTCTTTTCATGCAAAGCTTCTTATTTAAAAATTTATAATCATTTTACATCTAGCTCTTTAGACTAATTTGCTTTCCCCACGCCACTCGTATAGGTCTGTTATTAAAAACATGCAAATCCCATAGAAGCAACCACTGAGCGGTGGAACATTATTCCTGCTTCTACTTTTACTTAAGATATGTTTTAGAACTCCATGTTGCAGCTATGAATGTTCACCAACCAACTCTCCTAGTTTAACACGGAATTTATGACGAGAAAGACTGGAACAACTCACAGACTCCAGACTGAAGTATAGCAATGTAATATCTGAACAGTATAGTAGAAGTCAATTACATCAATATTAAATATTTGAAAAACTTACAGTTTTCCAACCATCTGGATCCAAGAAAGAAGTGATTTTGGTGTTAAGTCCAGGGATTGGCCCTGGTTGTCGAGTGATCTTCCCTCCAAGCTCTTGGATGACTAGGTTAACCACCTCAGCACTCTTGTATACATCATCAGTACCAATAGCAACCTGTGACAGATGCCACAAAAGTTATCATCTCAGTGGGCAGAGCAGTTCATAACACCAATTTAGTCTTCCCAAAGGTAATATAACCTATTGCAAACCTGAGCATATGCATTTCCTTTGGTATATTCAGTCACACCATAGTTATAAGTCAGCTCCAAAACAGTGGTCTCATGCTCCTCTGCATACCCAAGCATAGCTATGGTGTACTGTACAGACAAGCAAAACAAAATAATTCAGGAAACTCCTAAGCAATTGATGGTTTGATTATGAACAACAATCCTGCCAATAAGTAGATTGCAAGGATCAAACTCAGTAACAATGTCACCTTGTATTCAGGTCTATCAATCTTCTTCACAACCCTCATGCCCAAAGCCTGCACAAATATGATCCCATGAGGATATGGCATCAGTTATAAATGTATTAAGTAGTAATGCCGTATCTAGTATTAATGAAGGTGGGCTACACTTAAAAGAAAATTAATACATAGATAAAAATTTTTACCTTCTCATAGAACTTAATTGAGCTCTCTAGATCACCAACACGAAGCATCACTTGACAAAGTGGCTCTGGTGTTGAAGGCCTTTGGATGAGCTCAAATGTGTAACCATCAGGATCTTTCACAAAGGCAATGACACTTGTCCCACCCTTAACAGGACCAGGCTCCCTGGTGATGTTTCCGCCTTTTGCCCGAATGTCTTCAACCAATTGGTAAACCTAAAAGTTTAAGAGATATGTACAGTTCATTTTGAGGATATTGATAAATTGATACTCAAGCGTTTGTGAAGAGAGACTCTGGCTTACATCTGGAGTAGCAATAGCAAAATGTCCAAAACCAGTTCCAATGTCATATGATGATACCCCATAATCTGCCAATAATATCATAATACATATCGTTAAATAGGTAGAAGAATATTAATAATACATTTTTATGCCTTTGGAATTTGGATTCAATTACATGAGCAATTAAATCCTGTAAATATCAGACAAAAGCAATTTCTTGAAGAAAACCTTACTACGAGGAGTATAC
Source organism: Saraca asoca (assembly GCA_026873985.1). Classification (NCBI taxonomy): domain Eukaryota; kingdom Viridiplantae; phylum Streptophyta; class Magnoliopsida; order Fabales; family Fabaceae; genus Saraca; species Saraca asoca. The sequence goes on along the minus strand of JANHAO010004514.1, from coordinate 6,768 downwards.
AAGGGAACCACTATATGCATGAACACAAACACAAGAGGAAAAAAGATTGACTGAGGAACATACTGTATGTTAATTCCACAACAAACTGGGATTCTTCAGGGCCAAATCCAAGAAAAGCATTGGAATATTTCTCCTCTGGAACATCTCTTTTCCTCAAAAGCTTCATTCCAAAACATTCAGTGTAAAACCTGAGAGAAAAATTTAAATATATAAACACACATATATTATTATCAGCTATAACAACTGCCCATGTGACAAAATTCTTACTTGATGGTGCGATCAAGATCACCAACACGGTACACAGCATGAAGGAAACGGCGCTTATCTTTCTTTGGCCATTCCAACAACTCTGCGCTAGGAGCTACTGCTGATGCCTCAGCCATATTCAAAGTGGATGTGATTTCTCTGCAATCCAAGCTAGAAGGGTTATTAATATGACGAGACATCACAAAAATGGAAGCCATAGATAAATCCTGATAAAGTCAGCTCACTAAAAAGATAACACGCTTTAAAGTTATACACATTGCCTTTGCATCATGCATCCTTCTCACCACTATAAAAAAAGTTCCCTTAGATGAAGCTCTACTAATCTGATAAAGGAGGTTGCTCTCAGAGTTAAAAGGTAAGTCCTTTGATGATTGCGTAAGATGCAGAGTCCTAAAATACCTAGCGTTGAGCTATTCTAACAGCATGTCACTATCAGTGACCGTAAAAAGATAAACCCAATACCAATTGATTATAGATCCACAAGATATGAACAAAAAATATCACATTGATATTCAATAACAACGATCATTTCCGACAACGGATATAATATATATAACCGAACAACAACAAAAAGGCCAATCCTTTTATAGCAAAACAAGTGATTTCAGCTCAAATACATAAAACAAAGTGAATGATTTAGGAAAAAGAGTGAAATAAGAAATCTAATTCTCAGAGAGCGAGTACTGACCAGTGAGAGCGAGGACAAAGTTGGAGATTCAGCCTAGAACGATATTCAACAAGAAGCCCGTAATGTCATCATCCGAGTAAGTTCGTTTGATACTAGAGACACTGGCTGTTATTAGGCTGTCTATACGGCAATCAGTGATTGGCACTGTCATCTCTCTGAACACCGACACAATTCTGTGTCCTGCTTATGTTATGGAAGGCTCACCACTTGTGTGCAACTGCTGGCAGATTAGCAAATGACCTCGAAACGTTTTTTTGCCTCCTTTTCTTTAAATGCAAAACGTTTTTTTATTATGCTTTCTGGCAATAAATAACGGATACAAAAAATCCGTCATAAGTGGCAGCATATAAACCAGCCCAACTCCGACCACTATTAGACAAGTTCTGTGACAAACAAGTTTACAATTTAAAAAAAATATATATGAATTTTGTACCTAAAAATTTATAATTTCATCGACAATATTCATAATTATTAAAACTATATGTGTAAATTTTAAATTGAAAATATACAATTTTTATTATTGAAGAATACTAAAAAAATTATGTAAAAGGTGTTTTCAATTTGGAAAATAAACAAAATTAGGAATTCGTATTTACTATATTTTTATTTCACCCTTGAATCACTATAGTACACGTGCTTCATTACAGTAGGGAGGTGTTAGTCCCAAAAGCACTTTCTGAAACGTTGTGGCCAACGGGATAGGAGCAGTTGATTTTTGCTCTTGGAGGGCCCTAGCCTGGCTTCTTATCGCCCATTCTTTTCTCTCTCTCTCTCTTTTAGTCTAAGCCCTTTCCCTTCTGTCAAATCACGACTTGCAGCCCGTGGATCAAGGCTTACCCAAGTGTGGAGCCCATTTGAACATGCAGAGGCTGAAGGTAGGCTGAAGATTTTTGGGCTGGGCAGTATGTAACAATTTAGTGGTATACATGGCCGGAACCCCATGAATAAAGGTTTTCGATCCATTTTTTAGGCTGAATGTTAATTGGACTTTTTTTAATGACCCGATTGATATTTGCGTTGAGTTTGGATCATGTTATAATTAATTACGTCGATTGAATCCGAATTGGTTATAAACTTTAATTTTTATTAATATAAATATATGTAAAAAATAGTAACATTTAATTATTTTTGGGAAAAATATTTAATTTGGCATAAGTAAAATTTATATGTTTAAATATTTTTATTTGTGATAAAAGTAAAATAATGATAATAAAAAAAAATTGAAGAAATAGATGAAGAGAATCAAAATAATAAAAAAAGAATTTTTTTTATTTACAATGGTATATAATATTTGTTACAATCATATATATATATATAAAAATAAGTTCCAAGACCCAAAGAGAAAATGAGAGACATTCATATCTTTCTAATATTATAAAAGTCGTGGTATTCAACCTTACCTAAATTTTGATATATTCACTCGCTATTAAAAAAAGAGTGGAAATTTTTAATTTTCCTTTTTTTTTAATTCAAGTTATGGATAAAATTTTTAAATTTTCTTTTAATTCAAAATATCTTCTTTTTATTTATATTAAATAATTTATATATAAATAAATAATTATATTTATATAAAAATAAAATACTTATCAATACATGATGATTAATATTTAATTTTAATTTCATAGATAATTTCTATCTAAAAGTTCTCATTCTTTACATTTTCATATTAACTTTAAATATCAAATACTAAATTTAACATTTCATAATTTTCTTTTTTTGAAATTTTTATAACTTTTAAGCACTTATCATAATTTCAATTTAAAATATTTCTAAAACTTAATATTTCTAAAATATTTATTTTTTACGATAATATATTAGTTATGACGATATATAAACTTTTATTAATTAAATAATTACATCTTTTGATATAAAGTAATTAATTTAAATTTTTTTAAAAAAATTATAAATAAATTTATCTAAATATTAATATATTAAAAAAATTTAGAAAAATGGATAAAAATTCAAGTGAAAAATTTAGTTAAATTAAAATATTAATATAACAACTTTATTAAATTTAAAGAAATATAATAATCCCTCACAATTAATATAAATATAATTATAGTAATTATATAGTTATCTAATAGGTAAAAATATAATAATGACTTGCATATATTTTGATATATTATAATTTATAATTTAAATTTATGTTACAAATTACTATCAAATAAAAATAATCAAATTTGTGTAACACATGGGATACAAATTAGTAAATATAACATTTATAATACTCTCCTTTAGATGTTCATTTACCAAGAATATGCCTTGTTAAAACATTCATTATGAAAAAATCAAATTAGAAAAGAACCCAAGAGAAAGAAAAAGAGTATATCATTCTTTTAGTAAATAATCTACCTCATTAAAAACCTTGACAATAAAAATTTGATGGAAAAAATTGTATAGGAAAAAAATAGTGCAGTATAAGTTTAACTCCCCCTATTGGAAATATTACTCAAAATTTAAGTTAGCATAATTCAATCTTATGAATCAATTTCTCAAATATTGATGTAGAAAGTGTCTTCATGAATAAACCTACTATATTCTCACTTGAATGTATTTATTGAACATCGATATCATCATTCTTTTAAAGATCATAAATGAAAAAGACTTTTGGTGAAATTTGTTTTGTTTAGTCTCATTCGATGTATCCTATTTTCAATTAAATTATTCAAGAATCATTGTCTTTATACAATCTTGTTAGAGTATCTTTATTAGAATCCAAAATGCATACCTTTTGAATATGTTGTGTGATTAAACTTAGCGAAATACATTCTCAACTTGTCTTATTAATTGCTATTATTTTTGCTTCATTTGTAGAAGTGACAACTATAATTTGTTTTATCAAACACCAAGATATAATTGTATCACCATATCTAAATAAATAACTAGTTTGAATTCAAGTTTTGTATGGATTGGATAAAAATCTTGTATCTGCATAATTGATTAGTTATAATCTAGACTCATATGAATAAAATAGTCTTATATTACTTATTCCTTGAAAATAACAAAATATAAGTTTAATTGCTTTCAAATGCCTTCTAGTTGGAGAATAATTATATCTTGTTAATATATTTAACAAAAAACCTATATTATTAGCAAGATAGTTAGTGCATCAATTGTACTAAGATATAATAGTTCATGTATAATAAGTTTTTCATTACTATTAAGAGGTCAAAAAGGATCTTTATTAACATCAAGTGATCCAACAACTATTAAAATACTTAATAAATATGTTTTATCCATGTAAAATCATTTTAAAGCCATTCCAATGTAATTTATGTTGAGAAAACGTTAAATCTAGGCATCATGTATGTTGATCAAAAGTACCAAATATGCACAATGAAATTTTAAAAGTTTTTTCCAAACCTGGTTCATATCATTTACAAATTAATTTACAAAGTAAGAAATAATTAAGAGTAACAATTTAAATTATACATTCATGAAAAATGTTCTCAGAATCCTCAACATCCAAATTTGAATTTAATCTTTAACACCTACGGTGATTCATATGAACCAATTAAATTCAAAGCCTCCACCAAGTTCACATTATAGGTAGAGTAACAAAAAAAAAATCACTCAGCTTAAAAGGTACTAACTATTCAAGGAATCATAAATTTATTAAGGCAAGATTGGTATTTGAATGCAAAGAGAAGATGAAAAGTGAGATTACACAGAAAGAGTTGACACACAACACACGTGCTAGGGTTATATTGGTATGTAGAAAAGTTACCTTCTCTTCTCTTTAAATAGAAGAAATTGGAGCACAAACAATATTTGGGAGCAAGCATAAGTGGTACACAAGTTAGGATTTCCTTTCGCTTGTGTCATCCACTCATTAAATGAATAAGTTGCACAACTAATGTAACTTTCTTGGCCCATGAAATCCATACTCTTTAATGAGTCCAAACTCATTAGCCTTCATACATCCCTTTTATATCTAATTAGCCTAAACACTTTTTCTTATGAATCCATACTCATAAAGTTTTTTATGAATCAATAATTCATTATACATAAAACTCTTTTTATATATCATCAATACTCAGACTTATGATTTTGATTATAACACAATTCTCATAACATCTTTTGAATATATTTCCTTATTATTAAGAAGGATAAATTATCTCTTAATCAATCATTACCTTCATGTATTTCATGGTGCAACCAAAATTATTCATATATACTATTTAAGAGTGTATGCCTAGAATAAAATCAAAATATATGACTCTATACATAAGATATTGTGTTGATTTCAAATCTAACAATTTACACATTCTTTCACATAAAAAGCTTATTGACATAAGGTAACATTTTATATAATTTCTAATGGTGAGTCAATCCAGTCATATATTCTATAATATATACCTATATGTTTGCCTAGATATCAACATATCAAACATTGTACAAGATCAATGTATTATTTTATAAGAATGTGACATAACATATGTTAGTTTACTTATAGATAATTAATATCCCGTGTTCTTAATTATTCAACAACCAAGGATGTTTAAAAATATAACTATATATATAAAATCATTTCATAATTACAATCCCAATTGTAATTTATTTATAAAGAATCTGTTGACGGTGGATTTTGGTTCTAGGCCAAACTCCAGCCAACGGAGGATTCTTTTCGGATCTCAAGCTGTAATCTAGTTTCGATGTAGTAAATGAATGCAGAAAGCAAGAAGAAGGGGAAGAGCAGTAAAAGACATAGGGCTTTTTAATGTGGTTCAGCCAAATCTGAATAGAATCAGACCTTATGTCCACGATAACATATTAATCTGAAAGTATTTTTACAGAGTTTCGGTATATTTGCCTCTCTTTCTGTGAGTTCACCTCCTTTTTTTCTATTTATAGAGGAAATGAGGTTATAATTATAATTTTATATACAGTAAATCTATTACATCAAATATTTAATGTACAAAATAGAATGAATTGATTAGAATCCTGCAAATCGGCTTCTGCAGATTACATCCTGCAACTAGGCCCCATATGTCTGCTGGGCAACACGTACGTTGGTCTCCTGCTTAATGAGCTCTCGGGTTACTGATCACACCTCGCAGGCCAGATCCTTTGGTCTGGGGGAGCTGCTATCTTCAAAGTGGTGAGGTGGAGCTCATTCATGTTGGGGCAAGCTCGTGCAGAGGAGGTCACTAGCAACACAAGCTGAGACTTAGCGCTCTGAACGTCCTTCGAGCTAAATTCTTGCCGCGCTTGGGCCACTTGCCAGCTCATTAAGGTCATTCCGAATTTCATATATAATGTTTAATAAATACGTTAAAATATGTAGTATCCATATCATTACAAATGATTGTCTCTAAAGCATGTTATACTAACAATTTGACTAATAAACAAATATTCCATCATTTAATTGCTCAATTTGTAGACCAAGACAAAACTTTATTTTTCTAAATCTTTCATTTCAAATTCCTTTTTTCATGTACTTAATTACCTTTAGAAATTCTTCATGAGTTCTATTATTGTTCAAATCGTCAATATATACTGCCATTATAACAAATTTAGACTTAGATTTTTTTTTTACATAAACATAAAGGCATATAGAATTATTTTTATATCCTTTTAACAAATATTCACTAAGATGATTATAGTACATTCATCCATATTATTTTAACCTATAAAATGATTTTGCAATTTCATTGAATACATTTCTTAAGAATACAAATTGCATGCTTCGAGTATTTCAAATCCTTTAGGAATTTTCATAAAATATCTGTTAGTCTGGATGGGTGCCCTAGACCAATTTGATTGAGTTCTAGTACATCCTAGACTATACATTCTGTGCGTTTAGATATAAA
>JANHAO010004513.1:0-24190 GCA_026873985.1 Saraca asoca | reverse complement strand
CTCCCCTTTTATAGAAGGAAGAAGGAGACATGCATTAATTACAAGCTACAGTGGTGTTTACATCAAGTAATAAGTAGAAAAGACAGAAAGGGGTACAATCCGGCTACTGCAGAAAGTAGGCGGTTGTGCGGTCCCCCTAGGATGGTGGTAGGCTTGTGCCTATCACTTGGTACTTCGGGCAGGGGGTTTATGACTTGAAGGCATCATATGTTTTGTTGTGGTGAGCATTGCTGTAGCGAGAAGGCGATCTTAAGCGGAGTAGCTGATCACCTGACGATTCGGTCTTATGACTTCTTCGCTAGTTCGTTCCTCGTGGGGGAGGTTGTCTCACGGGATGTGTTCGAACCTCCTCGTAACGTCGTTGTGATGCGACGAGTAAGGCGGGGCTTGGCACTTGGGATTACTTTGCTGTCGTTACTTATGGGAGCATGGGGCTTAGTCTTCGTTGTACTCGAGGGTTCGTCCTTGTGAGGCTAATTTCTGTATACAACATATGGTGAATGTATCATATAAATGAATATGGTGAAAGTACCGCACCTCATTATTCCTACCTTCAAGTGTTCGTATATGTATGTATATTTTTATGTATGCATGCAAAACACGTAAGTATTATTAAAAGCATTGTGAAGGTATCATACATAAATAATGAGAAAAGTATGGTAAAGGTATCATACTCAGCGTTATAGTGAAGGTATCATAACAACTATATGACTTGCTTGTCTTGAATGCATAGTTGTATGTATTTGTAAATGATAGTGTATGTATATATATATATGCATGCAGGATAGGTAGATATTATGAAAGGCATGGTGAAGGTATCATGCTAGAATCATGAAAAGCATGGTAAAAATAATCATGCGCAAATAATGAAATAGTATGGTGAACATATCATACTCCGTTATGAAAGCATTATAGTGGAGGTATCATAACAATTATATGACTTACCTATTTTGAATGCATAGTTTTACTTATGTATGATTTATTACATGTATCGATAAGTAATTCTGATGTATGAATTGATGTATAATATGCAATATGTACAAATAGGTAATCATGGATATATGGGATGATGTACAACATATTATATGTATTGATAGGTATTAATGACATGCCAGATTTGAATACAAACTATAGTTACTATGCTTGTTTTCTCTATGATACTGAGGTTAGCAAGTTGATAGCACTAGGACTTGGAGTATTCCAAAGATTTGTGTTTGTATGAATGCATAGTTTTACTTATGTATGATTTATTATATGTACTAATTAGTAATTATGATGTATGAATTGATGTATGATATGCAACATGTACAAATAGGTAATCATGGATGTATGGGCTAATGCATGATATGTTATATGTATTGATAGGTATTAATGACATGCCAGATTTGAATATGAACTATATCTACTATGCTAGTTTTCTCAATGATACTAAGGTTAGCTATAATTTTTATGATCCGGATACGATGATAGCACTAGGACTTGGAGTATTCCAAAGGTTTGTGTTTATATGAATAGAATGGATAGGATTCTTGGTATGATAGAAGTTAAAAGAAAAGAAATACGCTAGAAATAAAATGTGACAAATGTATGTGTGAATGTATGAATGTATATAAGTAAGTATGTATATATGAGCATATGAATGCAAACATGTATGAATGTAAATATATATGGAAGTGTCAAAATGAGTTGGATTTAATGGGTTGACTTGGGATTGGTATAATTTTGCTTGATTTGGGAGTGGCACTAGTATGGAAAACGAAAACAATAGTGTGACTTGGTGAGAGACTAGCTCAAAATAATTTAACTTGACAAGAGCCTAGGACTCATAAGTATTAACCTATTATGTTAATGGATTAGCTCATTAGCCTAATAATATAAAATAAATAATACAGAATTAATTGATTAGTATATGTGTGCATATATATAAAAATTATAATTTTAATACATTAAAATGATGTTAAATAACTTTTAATTTTAATGAGTTTATATATTTAATGTTGTTAACATATATTGCACAAATTTGTTAAAAAAATAATAATTACATTTAACTTTGATAAAATAAAAAGTAAAACTAAAATTAATTCAATAATAAAATTGTGTGAGAAAATTATTATTATAAAACTTAAAAATTAGTATATTAAATAAAATAATTAATTACTAACATTAAAACAAAATAAATTAGAAATTGAGAAAAGGTCTTGCCACAAAAAAAAGGGAAAATGGAAAGGCTACCTAAAAGGGAATGAAAAAAATTAAACAATAATATAACTAAGAAATTAAGCATTGAACAAAAATAGCACAACTTATACAAAAAAGAAACTAATAAAAAAATACAAACAATGATACAAGTTTGTAGGTAATGATGATGATAATGTATTCATGATGAATGATTGATTTAAGGATCCCATTATTAGCTACTGAGGTAGTCTTATTCAGTATTATGATCGATTGACTTTAGAATCCCATTATTAGCTATTATGATAGCCGTTATTCAATATTATGATTGGTTGACCTAGGGTTCTATTACCTATTGCTTTGAGGTAGATACTATACAGATTGTTTATGCCATCGCCTTGTATGATAGTTGATGTGATTGTATAAAATAAAATATGTTAGAAAAAGAAAGGATTAAAGGATTTGTATGGACATGTAGATGAAAGCTAAGTTAAGTAGATTAAAAATAATGGATTAGGATGATGCATGTGAATAAGTATCTATGCATATGAATATATATATATATAAATTTATGATATATATGTTTTTACAACCAAAATGGTTTTCTACCCAAAGTTATGGTGGAAATTTCTACTTACTAAGTACTTGAGTTGTACTCACCCCATTCTATTACATTTTAGGTTTTTGAAATTTCTAAGGAATGTCTCAGTTAAAGTTTATTATTCTTTATGTGTTTGCATGTTATAAGTACATGGCTTCTTTGATTATCTCTTTAGTAATTAGATTCTCTTAACCAAACAAAGGTCCAATGATTTATGTTTTATGAAAAATGAAAATGATTTATGTATTTAAATTTTCAAAAGATTTATCAAAATAATTATCATTAAAGGTTGCATTTTATATTTTTAAATATCCAAGCACAAAAATGATTTTAGTATTATTTTCATGATTTTCAAAAATAGAAAAGTTTTATGAAAGGTTAAATGCCCATGGGTTCATGGGTCATCACTTGGTGATTTGTGCCAATCATGTTTCTAAAATTTGGAATGTGACAAGATATATAAGAATGTATAAATGTATGTCAGTATGCATGTAATCATGTAAGTTGGCATGTAAGAATGTATGAAAGTACATAAGTATGTAAACATGCAAGTGAGTATGTGTATGAGAATGTAAGTATTTATGACCATATGTAAGCAATGTATGCAAGTATGAATGTGTGCATGTATGTGAGCATATATGTATGGTATGTTAATGATCAAGTGCACATGAATCTTTTTGTGGCCAGTTAATAAGATTAAGTATGCTATACATGTTTAAGTAGGTCTATGATTAATATGAGTTAATGATATGTAATTCATGTTTAGCATGAACACTTATGAATTAGTAACATGTAGTTACAAATATAGAAAGGAAATAAGGAAGTTGTTTATGCATGAAACAACTTAGATTAGTGACAAAGAATAGTAGTTAGATATAGTAATGTAAAGACTACATGTTGAGATTGCACAAACCATTGTTATGTATTAGTATACCAATGTGCATAATTTATGTGTATGTTCAATGTAACACCCTAAACTTAGAACTTATTTTAGTTGCTACAACACATGAGTACGTATATTTTTTTAAAACAAAAAAATTAGAAATAAAAAAGAAATGCAAGCAAAATTGATTGAACACATACTAGTAAAATACCCTATAATAGTAAAGTAATTATCTAAGTATAGTCAACCCAAAATAAAAGAATGTATGTTGGCTCTATCTCCTATAAGAGCTATAAACAATGTAAATAACAAAAGATAAGTTGACTCCTCCCAAAATAATCATCTAGAAGAGAGTTAACAAAAAATACTGTTAAAGTATCCCTTAGCAAACAAAGCTAGAATGTTCAAGCCTAAAACAAACTCAAACTTAACATCACAAACAAAATAACTAGAATCAAGGTCTAAAAATAATACATAATGAAAATGGATTCAAGCGGTGCCTATAGGTTAGGAGTAATACCTAAAAATTTAACAAAAGAAAGGCAAGCCAAATAGACTTAGCAAGTAACACTTCATACAAGTTATTCTAGTAACCCTAATAGTTCTTTAATACTATATATATACACACACACATGCAAGCAATAGGTCTAGAGGTAATATGGCTTAGTATCTTACTTAATGATTAAGTATCTTCATATTCGAGCATATTTATTCCAACAGATTAAAATACATTACATATCCACAATCAAACATACTATCATACATGTTAAACATACACATTCCATTCAGGCATAAAACCTAAAGGTCATGTAAGCAATGATAGATATAAAATTCATGTATGCATAAATGTAATTTCTACCTTAATTCTTTTGGTCCAACCTTATCCATCTCTCCTCATCCTTATTCCTCTATGACCAACCTTATTCATCTCTCCTAATTTATATAGCATGCTTTTGCATGCAAATGTGTCTCCCCTGACAATCTTGCCATGTACATGGACTTTTTCTCATTGTCCACATAACCTTCACATCCACAAGAGCACTCACACTCTTTCTCATGAATCATTCATTCTCATTCAAATCTCAAGGCCATTGGAGCCTTTATGCATCAATGTATCTTTAGAGTAAGACATAACCCTTTAAATATAAGGGTAAGGGTTAAAACATACATATACATAGGCAAGTTGGATTAATTCATTTTCTTTATGGTTTGTTAAACGAGTCTATGGTCACAAATTGCAAAGTTTTAAAACTCTTGCTCTTGTATCCAGGCCTAGTTTTAAAGGCTTACTAGATTTGCCATTGATTTGAATTTATATCAAGCACTACAAACTTGGCAAAAATCATATTAAACCATGATTAAGCCCACATGGCCTTACCAAGCCAAACTTCAGGCCTAGACATATCATTCACTTGACTTTAGCAAATGAAAAAAGAATAACTTGTCCATATTGGGCCTTATTTGATTAGGCCAAAAGGCTTCTTTTGGCTCTTTTCCACTTTTCACAAAAATGTATAAGCAAGTTAGTAGCTAATAAAAAGCATACAACTTGAAAGGCCACAATAATGTTTATATCCACTCATGCATTCATCAAGCTTCTTATTTAAATTTGAACCACTTCTACCTCAATATTTCCCTTATGACCAAACCACTCAAGCCCATGACAACCAATTTCTTAGCCCATTTTCACAAGGAATCAAGCAAGATAACTTATACAAAATATACTAGACATATTGAAGCAAAATAATCAAATTTATAACTTTTCCTCATATATTAACCCCAAGTGGCTAAAACATGTTTGGGTTTATTTACACATCTTTTACCTCAAATTTTAACCTTTTACTCATACAACAACTTACTAAATATTTTCTCAATCATATAAAAATTTAATACAATTTTAGAAGGGTATTTCCACCCTTGGCCATTGCCCTTAAACATGCAAGTCATGAAATTTTGTAACACAAACTTAGGATTTTTCACATGTAAAATTATTCAACATTAGATCTTGATTAATAGGGCTTGGGTCTCATACATGCAAGATTATTTTTCATCATGTGAAGTCATAGGTTAAACATGCAAGGCCATAAATCAAGCATGCAAGAACATTATCAAACATGCGAGATCCTAACTTGAACATACAAGATTAAATATGTAAAGATATAAACCAAACATGCAAGATTTGTATCTCTCCTTTACACCACTCCCCTTAGCGGCTAAACCATTCAAGGGAATTTCTAAGACAAGTTCTCTTCCTTATTTTTTTCATGAAGTGTTTGAAACCCCTCTCTCATATGCACAAGCTCATTTTTTGTGATTTTCCAACATGCAACTACCCCCGCGAACTATTTTAAATGTATTCTATCAAGTTTCACAAAAATATACTCATAAAGACCACTAAATCCCTAAGTGGTTGAATCTTTTCCTATAAGTGCTAAGGTGGGATTTTCAACTCATGTTCTCAAATTTAAACATGCAAAGGTATATTCTTAAGTGTCCCCCCACACAATCTCATCTGAAGGTAATAAAAAAATGATTTTTCTCTTGCATCTTTACCAAGTGATTATACCCACCAACCGGCTTTCTAGATAAACTTTAGTTGGTGAGTTAAAAGACACCAAAAGTAAGCTTGTAGAGAGAGTACTCACTTTAGGTGAAGAAGAGTAACTTCAAGAAGAATAGATCCTTTAATCCTCTAAGAATAAAGACTCAAGAATCAAAGACATGCAAATAAGTTGAATAGGAAAATAAAAGAAGGAACCATTGAAACATAAGAACTAGAGTTCATGTACTTACTTAAAGATGAGATTGCCTAACTCTATGGTTTTGTGTATCTCAACTAGTGGAAGACTTTAGGTGAGTTTTAGCTCCTTTTTGTAGATCTTGGTTGTGCAAGGTTTGGAGAGGGAGTAAAAAGATTAAGCTTAACTTATAAAGAGAAGGAAGTGAGGATAAGTGGGCAGTAGGGAATGATGAGACTAGTTAAAGCTGCCTTAACCCCTCTTCCTTTCTATGGCATGGCACCCACATGGATTGTTAGGATGCCTTACCTTACCTTCCTCTTATTAGGGGAATATCTCCCTTATCTTTAGCCCTAAATTATTTTTAAAAGAATGAGGAGTCCATTTGTGGGGCCCATTCAACACCTTCCTCTAGGGTTGGCAGAATTAGGCTTTCCTTCTTCTATATGTATTTTTTTTTGTGTTAGCTTTCACCCAAAAAGGCCTCCTTTGATGCTCTCTCTCTCTCTCTTTTAGCCTAATAGAGTCTCTAAGTACCAAAAAGATGTGTCAAAGCCATTTCAAGAAAAGACTAATGAAGGCTTAGAATTTGTTCCTAATATCTTGGATTTTTCTACTCCATTCTAAATTTTTATTTTGGAATGTGGAAAGTCAATTATAATATATCAAATAGTTATGTTTCATGTTTCCAAATAGTATTTTATTTATTTATTGTGTTCCTATTTTCTCTTGTAATGTGGGCCTATACTATCAAAAATATATTTTCTACACTTCTTTCATGCCTTAGCCCAGCATCTTAGTAGAATATTCCTTATCATGGCCCTTGTGAGATGAATTAAAAATCTCTTTACCTTATTGCCTAAATTTCCTCTTTCTTTTAGAGGTTAAGGAAATTTTAAAAGGGATCATTAAACCCATTTGTTTCTTCCTCTTGTATACTCAATTTAAGTTTCTTTATAAATGAAAATAAACTTTTATGTAAATTCCATTATTCATGTTCTAGGGGTATTACATTCAAATTGGTAAATTCATGAATGCCTAATTGTTTCTCTTATTAGTAAAACACTGACTAGGCATTTATGGCTGGAATGAATAGAATGTGACATGATGCATGATAGAAAGAAAGTATATGATAGGTGTAAAGCATAGTGAATGATAACTTGTTTATATGAATATACACAAATTTATATTTTTATGTATAACCTGAATATTTTCCACCTAAAGGTTAGGAATGGAAATTTTCCTTACTATGTGGTTGTACTCATCCTCTTTTATCTATATTTCAAATTCAAACACTACAGTAAAACTTCTTCCAACCTCTTGGGTAGAGGTGGGCATCAATATGCTAACATTTTATGATGGTGATGTTTTAGTGTGCCTAACCAGGTTGACCAGTTTTTCATGTTCATGTCTAAAGTCAATATTTACATTTTAAAGAATTGTTTTTGTTTCAAGTTTTAAACCACTACACATGCATATACTTTTTAGATTTGATTCAAAATTTATAATTTTAAGACATTACTTATAAAGACTTGTTTGTAATTAGGTTATGTTTTGTGGGATAATATAGAAAGTTAAGGGTTCCCGAATCACCTCTAAGATGATTCATGCAAGGTGACATATACTAGTAGAATAATAGAATGAAAAAAAAAATATCATTCCCTTTGCCTAACTCAATGTAGTAGGTGAAGACAAAGTATTTTGTACTTTCTTAAGAAATGAACTAGAAGATATGTAGGAAAGATAGGTAGTTAATATGTCATATCCCTAAAATTGGGTATATGATCAGTTTGAATTATCAAGTAATAACCCAAGAACCCATAATCTCATGACTTGTAAAATATAAATAAATAGTCTTTCATTTTAAAATTGAGTGTATCAATAAGCCAAATTCAAAACTATATGTGTGCACTTGTTAAACTAAATGACATAATCTCAAAGTAAAACTATTTAAAACAATTAGTTCTTTGAATGAAACTCAAAATAAAATTAAAATCCTTAACATAACTGGTTGGCTTGATCAGAACCTATAACATATCTACCATAATATCTACATGCTAAAAACACATTGCCACCTTTAGGGAGTGAAGACAACTACTCAGTGCGGTGAGAGTTTCTACCTCACTTTGGATAGAAACCTTTGGTCATACATAAGTAATAAATGTATCATGTATACTTTTACATATACATATTCATTCATGGTCATACTTCTACATCTCTTTCCATATTCTAATCTTTAACTATCATCATAATAGTTATGCATGCCACATATTCATTTCCTTTTTCTAGTTCCTTTTCATCCTACCCTTTCACATCAATATACCAAACTCTACACTAATCATACAAGTAGTGGCTACACTAGATAGCAAGCAGTGGGACCATGGATCTCTCAAGGCATAATTAGTTGTGCATAACATGTTATTTATTTGCCTTGCAATGTAAAACATTCACTTATATAAGCAAACATTAGATTAGTAATTAAGAGGATATTCAATAAAGTTGCATGATTCATAGTCATATCGTATGTTAAGTGCCTCTTATGACATCTTGTATATATTGTATGCCTATTATGATACACTTACTTAGGTGTGCCACTCTCTACACATTATATATGCCACCAGCTCACTTGCTTCATAGTGATAACCTATCGAAGCCAAAGATATTCCTTTCATGTCATCTTTCTAGTGCACATAGGTTCCCTTTACATACTTAAACTAGTTACAAACACATATACAATTTCTATCTTATTTCCTTATTGCCACTTTACCACCTTACCCCTACTAGATTAGCCCTTTCTCTACTTATAAGGTCAATTATGAACAACAATTAAAGTATAACTTTAATTTCTTTCTAAAAATAATTCATTTAAAGTAAGTTCCAATCCAGTCTAGCCACCTTTGCATACTATCACATATCTTATATAGTCAATCAATCATAAACTTCTAATTTGTTAATCTTAAGTTTCTCTTTAGGCTTTTAACTATTTCTCCTAATATCATAGTAAACTTTTGGCTATTTTGAAAATATAAACTTTATACAAAAAAAGCCAGTAACGTAGAAACTCCTACTCATCCTGAAAAGAGAGAGTTCTCCTAAAACCTACACCTCGGAGTCTATTTCTAAATTTGAACTTGGCTTTTGGTTATTGGGGAACACCTTACAACAACCAAAGGAATATAATAGAAAATCAAAACTAAAGCCAAAATAAACTTAGAGTAAGAAACAAACATTTTCTAGGGTAAAAGCCTTACCTTAGACTCACACCCTTTAAGAGCATGAACTGGAAGCCAATTTAGCAGAGCAACACTATTTAGGAGATACTCATATATGAAATAGGACTCTATATTTCATTGAAGGGACTCTTTATTTATAGACTCCCATAAGTAACTAGTCTACTAGCTATAAGTGACTAATCGATTGGTTGAATAGTACTAATTGATCAGTTGGTGTAGGTTTAGCCCTTCTTTTTTATTGAAACCCTAGTTTAACTAGCCATTTGACCTCATTCTAAGCTCGGTCTTCCCTTACCTTGCCCAAAATCATCCTAGGGTGTTACATATAATTTAAAATGTGAGTAGATGTTTTAGTATGATAGCACACTAAGGTAGGTAGTATCTATTAAATTGCAAGTATACTTTAGAATTTATGAGACCTCATCTAACCTCTTTTAGTTCAAACTTGTAAATTAAAATACCTAGATTCCATAAGAAGAGGAGTTTAGGCCAATAAGGTAAAAACAAAGCAAAAATTCCTTCACCTTCAATGTAATAGCCAAATGTTTGAAGAAAGACAAAAGGAAATTATTGTTAGCTTTTAATGCACCATTACACCTCATCTACATCTTCAATAAGAGAGAGGACAAGGCATTCAATAGCTTCATTTTTATCTCTTTTAATCATAGGTGATCTTCTAAAGATCATTAGTAGATTAATCATAGGTGATCTTCTAAAGATCATTAGTAGATTACTTCATTCAATCAACCCATCCAACTTATCTACTTCATTTACTTTATTCTAACCTAACTCCATTTAAGATTAAAAATACTTTCCTCTGATCTTTCTACTTAACCTCATGGCTACACACTATCACACTAGTTGAAACCTTCTTCCTTATTTCTTTCATTCACTCATCATCTTTTTAGCTCCTTAGCTCCCAAACTCACAACACTTCAAAAGTCATCGAAGGTAAGATGATTCTTTAACTTCCACTCCTCCTTACATCATTGTCTTCTTATTCTTCTTCGAAAAATAAGTTTGAATTGTTAAGGGAAAAAATAAGGATGGTTTATGCATTCTAGGGATTTTGAGAATATGAAGATTTTTCATACAAACAAGCCTAGATCTATGCTCATCTTTATGCCCTAATGAGAGCCTTACAAGGTCAAGATGAAGTCTCAGCTCCATCTTGACCTTGCAAGGCCATGAGATTTAACTAATGGAGAAAAGAAGAAGATGAGTTACCTTTAAATCATCCTTTATCATGCAATCATGTTTCTTTTAGAAAAATTACCTGTCTACACTTTGAATCTAAGTTTAACCATCCAGGAAAAATATTTTAGAGTGAGTGACTTTCTAATCTTTCCTTTGACTTTTAGTTGGAATTATATGCTTAGATCTATATATTTACATGTTTATGACTCTTGAATGAACTCCTATTTTTGTTACTAATGCTATTTGTTGTGAAAAAGATAGGAAAATGACTCATGGATAATTCATCTATGAGGATAGTATGAGGACGAAGAAAACTTTTGTTTAAGCTTTACTTATTATTTGCTTGTATATAATCTCTTGGAGATCTTTGTGGTTACACTAAGATCTTAAGAAGAGTAGTTAGAGTTGATGTATTTTGTGAGTAGGTTGAGTTGTATTTGTGATATTGTATATGTAAGTATGTGTATGGAGATATATGTGTAAAGGAAATCTTAGATCTTGACCATGTAGTGGTTCGACCACTTAGGGATGGTCAAGGACAAGATCTGTTTTTCTTCTTTCAACTATCGTCATTACCAAGCAAGGTGGAGAGGTTTGACCACTCCATGGCCAACCCTCAAATTAGAGCATGATAAAAACTTATATTGACAAGTGGAGCCAAGGATTTCGGCCATGATACATTAAATGAGGTAAAAAAAATTATAATTAGTAATATGATGCAATTTTATGGATATTTGAAATAAGAAAGGTGTTAAAATCAAACATGTCAAAAAATGACTTTAAATAATATGGTAAAACTAATGGGCTTGGCATAGTAGTAGTATTTACAACTTAATGTGATATGTATGTTGTGGAAAAATCAACCCAAATTTGGCTACATAACCTTGTTTATAAAAAAAATGGACCTAGTAAGGGACAAAGTGATCAAAATTTATGAAAAATTAGCTAAATGGCTTGAAATAAAAAAAAATGAGATAGGGATGACAAAATTTAGAGGACTAGCCTACTTTTTAGAGAGAGGGTTATGAATGAACAGAAGAAAAAGATAGGAAGAGAGAGAATCATGGAAGGAAGGAGTCAAATAGAGAAAAATATAGGTTATTGCCAAAATGGAGGAAAGTTTATAGGTTATTGTCAATTTTAAATTCATATGCTATATAAATGGTTAAACCAATAGAAACATGAAATTCATTGTAGTTAAATATAATTTTATGAGTTATTATTATGAACTTGCTAATATAATACTTTTGAGTTTATGATTTTGATTATAAACTCACTTATGTGGTTTAAATAGTCTCTCACTAAGTACTCATACTCATTCTTATTATTGTTCTTTTGTTTTTTTTTCAAATGTTGTTTAGGCACTTGATCAAATTGTTTATGGACCTCAATGAGTTTTATTCTGATGCCTAGTTTTGGGAGTTCCGCATTGTTTTTGGCTCATACTGATTGCTATTTTACTATTCTCTTATAGTGAACCCTTTTGGGCCTTAGCTTTTTCACTAGGCTGAGATGGTGATCATAGAAAACCTTATTCCTTGCACTTACTATAGGAGATATGAAACCATGTATGACTTTAGAATCCTTCCATGTTTGAGGCATTGGTGTCTTATACAGTGTCTTAGGGTATGACATATGAAAAAGCATAATATATATACATATATGTATGGTCGAATATGGCAAGGAAAAATATATAAAATGTTTAAAGTGTTAGGGCCTTAGGGAGACTTAGATTTTGGTTATGTAACTTTTTTGCTAATATATAAATATGAAGTATAAACATATTTACATAAGTTTGTGTTTTAACTAATTTTAGATAATAATAAGGAAATAAATGGTAAAGGTGGTAAGGAAAGGTTAATAGAAGCACTTGTTAGATACACTTCATACTGGTCATAGTGTAAGACCCCTTAAGATTAGGTAGAACTAGAACGGGCCAAATTGGTATAGAATTAAGATTGAGTTTAGTATTAGAATTTTGAGTTGAGCAAGGCTTTAGAACCCAAGCCAATCGATCAACTGGTCCAAGTGAACTAGTTGATTGGATAGTACAATCTAACAGGTCGACTAACTGCCCTAACCACCATAAGAATTTCATTATTTAGTGGCAGAATTTAAGGACGAACTATTACTAATGGAATTACTGATGGAAATTCTATTAGCAAACTAAGAAGTAATTACCCAAAATGCATCAAAAATATTTTACATTTTAGCGATGGAATTGCTTATGGCTTGCAACACTTCCATCGGTAATTTAGAAATCCATTGTTAAGTTTGTCACAAATTCAAACATTTCATTTCACTTAAATCATTTAGTGATAAGCTTTCCATCATTAATTCTGTCACTAAATTGAAACTATAACCTACTTGTAAGCGGACCTTCCTAAGTTTTGTGATTTTGCTTTTTTCTAGCTCACACTAAGTCATAACACAAATGAGTGTATAAGTCTAAAGATTGAGATTGAGGCATAGATCAGAAAAGGACACCTCATGCAATGAAAAGGTATGATCATGATGATAATCAATGATAGTATTGGCTATGGATTAATCAAAAGATATGAGAACTATCACGATCGCGTTCTCTAGATGTAAGGATAGAGTATAAGAATAAGAAGCTTATGGGAAAGCTAATAGAAGTTAGAGTTACAAAAGTCATAGAAACTATTGTTGGAGGATTCATAGGTGGAGAATGTCAAAAATTCAAAAAAGAGGGATCTACGATCCATGATAGCAGTATGAGGGAAAAGACTGAACAGAAGCCAAAACTGATAATATCTTTTTTTGAAAAAGGTTACTTTTCAAACTTTGATCAGGAGTATGATGATCTAATGGTGATCACAATAACCATTCACAATTACACAGTAAAAAAGATACTAGTCAATTAAGGAAGTTTGGTTGATATCTTTTATTCTCATATGACAAAGGCCATTCATGACTCGATCAAAAGCTTGACCTAGTATCACAAAATTTTGATCGATTTTTCTAGGAATCAAATGCCTGTCTTAGGGTTAGTTAGATTCAAGATGGCTTTAGGAATGTGGCTCAAAGTACAAAATATAGATGCAAAGTTTTTGGTGAGAGACACACCGAATATGGCTTTCAATGCAATCTTAGGATGGACATCATTAAACTAGGCTCGGGCTATCATGTCAACACTAAATTTATTAATGAAATTTCCATTGACAATGGGATTAGGCCAATCAAGGCTAATCAATCTATTATTCAAGGTGCTACATGAATAGCTTAGACCAAGTACAAATGTCCAAAATTCATGATCAAGTAGAAAAGAAAGAAATTTACACATATGGTGATCAATAGGGAAAGTAGTGTAATAGTTAAAAGCATGACTAAACATGATTGAGTACTCATTAAAAATCTAAGTGCATGACATTTCTCACACCAAAAAGGAACAATGTAATGACAATTGTAAACATAATAGAATTCTTTTACATAGTGATTCAAATACTTTAGTTGTTAAAGCAACCTTTTGAAAGCGGTCATTGATTGACATAATATGTCATCGAGCATGATTTACTCCCAAAGCGTTCAAGTATAATTTGCTCTCAAAGCATTCAAGCATAATCTATTATCAAAGTACTCAAGCATAACTTGCTCTCAAACTGTTCAAGCATAATTTGCATTCAAAGCAAAGATCAAAATACCTTTAAAGTTTAAGAAACAAAGCAATGTAATGACTTCCAATTACAAATAAAATAAAGTGTATACATAAATCCCTAATAAAATGATCTCAACTTGAAGTATGGATTAAAATAAGGTTTACAACATCACCTAAAGTTTGACCTTGATCTAATCACCTAGTTACATAGGTGAAACTTTGTTCTCGAGCTATAGTAGAGGCTTTCTTTCTACATCTAGTTTGTTAAAATTAAAGTCTAAAAAAAAAAAAGACTTGGTCTAGAGTGAAGTTGAAGCCTTCAATGAACCCCCTCAGTAGCATGAGTTTGTGCATCTTAGAATTCTTGAAACTTTGACATTAGATTCTTGGACGCCTCTTCTAATTCCTTAACCGTGTCCATAAGCTCGTCACTTTTTGCATTGATCTTTTAGGCAAGGTCCCTATTTTTCACATCTAGGTATTTGCATTTGGATTGATAAAAAGTTTATTCCTTTCATAGCTTTCTACTTCCTACTTTGCAGCTTTGACATCCTTTTCCCTATCATTCATCAGGCATTTATTCTATTCCAAAAGTTAGTTTAACTAGATGGTCAATCACTTATACCACATCTTGAGATCATTAAGCTATTTGGAAATAAAGGACATTTGCTCATATTGTCCTTTAAATCCTTAAGTTGTTTAGAAAGGGATGACATTTAATTGTCTCGATCCTTCAGTACTTGTTCCTTATTAGCTAACTATTTTTGTTAAGTTTTTGTGGGCATTCTCTAGGTCCAAGGATCATAGATTCCATATCAGAAGGCCTTCACTTTTATGTTGTTAATAAATATTATGTAATTCCTAAACTTGATTTTTGAAAGTGACGATAAAGACAACATGATGAAGATATTGGTAGATCAAGTCTCCCTTAAACTCACCACATTTGAAGTAGCTTAGTTGACCATTTCTTTATCTTTCTTAAAAAAAGATGTTGATTTTTCACAAAGAAGGCTACAATTGACACTCTCATAGAACAAAGAGTCAAGTTTTTTCTTTCCAAACGAATTCTCTGGAAGGCACATCAGTGAAGTCAAATTCTTGATGGACTCTTGAGGAATTTGAAGGTGTTAGATGAGAAATATCAATAATCTCACTAGATTTTTGAAAGTTTAGCCGCTGCTTGGTGGGTGTTAAGCAAAGCTTGAAGCTTAACAGTATACAAGATGAGGTGATAATATAAATAGATAACAAACATGATCAATGACTTTCAAATAGTCACAACAAAATGAAATGGCACATTCTCGTGTCCAAAGGGCAAACTTATTTTAAGGACTCGATCATTAGACAATTACTTTTTAAGTAATATGCTCTTTCCTTACCATTTTTGGGCTAGATTAGGTTTTGACTAGACAATAAGGAACAATGGATCCCGATGGTCAAGCAACTAGCAAGGAGAATTTCTCTTTGAGGAAACTTTAAAAAATGACCCTTTCTAATTATGGACACTAGATTAGGAGTTGCTAAAAAGGATATAACTAGTCCTTTGATTTAGGTAGATCCATGTACCTTTCCCTTTTGAAGGAAAATTTAAAAGATAAAAGAAGATGGTTATCGATGCTCTAAGCCTATTTGCTTTACAAACTACCTTAAATAATTCTAAGAATGCCCAAGCATTGAAAGTCTATTACATTGAACAAACATTTATATATCTAATAATAGATTTTTGGAAGGAAGAAAAAATGGGCACGACCTAAATATGTTCGATAAAATGGCCATAAAACATTAAAATTTATCTTAGGTTATGGGTACAGGTGTTATCCTTTTCTTCTCGCAACCTTGAAAACTATGTAAAGGTAATCATTGTCTTTGTAGTGTTTGTTAAGGAGTTTATCGAGGGTTCTAGATATCTACCAAGGTTTTATGACTTTAATATTGGTGACATATGAATTTACCTAATCTAAATCAACCTTTTGGTTAAGGATCCCCTGATTTGAAAGGCTAGATGAGACAAAGGAATCAACCATTATTCTTAACTTAAAGATAAAAAAGAAGTAGCAAACCAACAAAAATAGAGGAAAGATTAACAAAGAAGTACTCATGGAATTGATAAAAGCTAAGGAATGACATTGGAGAACTCAGGTGTGAAGGAACTTCAAGACTTATAGATTGTGAAAAACACTTACTAAGGGAGGAGTTTCTTTTTAAAACAAGAGAAGTTGAAAAGTTTAAAATCAACGGATGAGATTAAAAAAATTTAGCATGCTAAATCAATTTGCATAAGGATTGTGGCATTAACCATCCTGGCCACTTTGCCAAAGGGCAACGAGCCCCAAATAGTCATGATTAAAGGTTAAAATCCCAAGGGAAACCATTTCAAAATTCAATAAAGAAGGATAAATAAATAGATAAAATGATAAATGGCTACAAAGATTTTCTTAACAAGGCTTATGGCTTGTTTAGGGACAGTTTGAATGACTAGCTAAAAAATGCTCAGAATAACTTCACCACAAGCTAAAAATGGGGGCTAGTAATAAATATAGAGCTAATGGCCCAACAGGCAAACAAGGCCCAATCTAGCTAAGGGCTTTAACTAAGCAAAATACCCATTTACCCCTCCACTTATTTATAAATAAAAAGGTATGAGTTTAATTTATCATTATTGAATACTTTATCCTTTTATTTGAGTGCTCTCTAACTCTAGTATTAGAAGAGCTTTGGCAGTCTCCATCACTTAAGCCTTTGTGCAGGTGATTTTCAGCCACTACATCCAACTATTGGGGTTTGGAGTGTTCACCAACATGTATAATTATTTGAGTATTTGAATGTAATGGGTCATTGACTCAAGATTTGGAGGATCTAGATACATTGGGAGATGAAAGATTATGATTTTTATCACTAGGTTACTTAGGCTAGTGAGTCATTGACTCAAGTGCAATGTAGAAAGGCATAAGATTTAAGCATTTATTTTAGGGGGAATACAACTCAGATTAAGATGTTCTAAGGAACATAAGATTTAGTAGTAGACATCACTTTTTCCATTGACCCACCATTTCCAGTATAAATTATATAAGTTTGTTTTTTTGCAATATTAGATACTAAATTTGCCCTGTTTGATAATTCCATGCCAATGTGATGATTTGTTAGATTATGGTATATGCATGATCATAGATAGTAAATTTAGATAAGAATAGAAAGATAAAGAGGATTAAAATATCCTTATATATATATACTTATACATATCTATTAAGTGAATTATATTTATACATATAGCCAAAACATTTTCAACCCAAAGATAAGTTAGACATTTTCTACCCACTGAGTACTCAGGTTTGTCAAACCCTATTCATTAACATTTTTTAGGTCAATGAATTTATAGAGGTTACCTAAGTTAGGAGATACTTCATAGCCTTGTGTGATTAATATGAGGTACGTGGTCTCTTTTACTTATTTTTAGTTGTTAGTGTCTGTTCAACAAAACAAGAGATCTCAATTTATGAGTTTTCAAAAAAAAGTTATTTATTACAGGAAATAAAAAATAAAAATTTTAAAATAATTTTTATTAAAATCTTGCATATCACAAGTTTTAGATAAAAGGGGCCCAAAATCATATTTTTCACATTATTTTTATGATTTTAAATTAAAAGGATTTTTCATAATGAGAATGCTCATGGGTTCACAAGTCACAACTTAGTGACTTGTGCCGATCACACCCTTAAATTTTGGGATGTGACACAAGATTATCAAGTACAAATGTAGAAGGAAGAGGATGTATTAGCACTGCCATCACATCCTACTTTGAGGAACACTTAGATCCTAGATTTCTTTTGACTTAAGTCCATGACTTTTTAAGATGATTATTAGACCCAAAACCTACAAAATTGAGATATTGTTGAGGGTGATAGGATATCCCCTTGCACAATATGTGGAATACATGAGCTATATAGAAGAAGCCATTTTATATTAGCAAAAGACTTGGAATGACACTAGAGGACCAACAACTCCCCCAAAAACCTAAGACAACAACTAAAAGGTGTTCTTAAAGCAATTCCTGCTTAAGAGCATTAGAGATGCAAGAATCTAGGAATTTTTAGACCTTAAGATGCTTCTAGGAATGTTAGTGGTAGAATAATCATCCCAGCTCAAAAAGTTGTCCTATTATGTTTGAAGCATCTTACCAAGATAAAGGTAAATTGCTATGTTCGGAGCTTACTACCCTCATATTTCATAGCTATTGCAATGGATGACCAAACAACGATGGAGGATGCCCTAAACAAAGCACTAGACAATGAATTAAGAAGAAAGAGCATAAGCCATTCAAATCAAACCAAAGGGACAAAAAAGGGGCTAAAAGTATGTTTGGTAGATGATAAAAAAACCACCCCTGATAATTAAAAGTAGGAGGAGCACAAGGAAGAGGTTATGAAAGCTCCAAGTTAGCAAGATCTAGACTGCAAAGAGCTAGAAATGGTACAACAAATAAATCATTTTTAAAATTGATCTAATACTAGGGACCCAACCCATCTTCATACTGCTATATAGGTTGGCATTGATAGAATTTAAAGAATTGAAACTTCAATTTTGATATCTCTTAGGTCAAGGTTATATTCGACTAAGTTCCTCATCATAGGGCATTTTGGTTTTTTTTTTTAATTAAGAAGAAGGATGTGTTGATGTGACTCTGTATAGACTACAAATAACTAAACAAGGTGATAATTAAGAATAAGTATCCATTACCTAGGCCATGACCTTTTTGATCAATTTTAAGGCACCCAGTACTTTTCCAAGGTGGATCTTTACTCAGGCTGCCATAACCTAAAAATTAATGAATGCACCAACTACATTCATAAACTTGATGAACCATATCATCAAGTCATTCCTTGAGTGGTTTGCCATAACCTTTATTGATGATATTCTCATTTACTCGGAGAGCAAAGAAAAGTATGGCCAACATATGAGGATAATCCTCTATACCTTTAGAGAACATAAGCTACATGATAAGTTTTCAAAGTGTGACTTCGAGATTCAGAGTGTAACATTCTTAAGGCATGTGGTTTCAAAAGATACTATCAATGTAAATCCCTAAAAGATAGAAGGTGTACAAAATTGGCCAAGGCCAACCACAATCACAAAAATCCAAAGCTTTTTAGGTTTAGTAGGGTATTACAAATGACTTCCTAGGATTTCTCTTGCCTAGCTATAACTTTAACCTGACTAACCCAAAAAGGCATAAAGTTCAAGTGGACAAACAAATGCTAAGAAAGTTTTGAACAATTGAAGAAATGCCTTACCTTAGTCCTAATTCTAACCTTACTCTCTAGAACAGGTGTGTACACAGTTTACTATTACACATCCTGAGCCAGCTTAGGATGTTTCCAATGCAACATGGGAATGTTATAGCTTATGGCTTTGAACAGGTAAAGGCTCACAAAAGAACTACTTAATGCATGATTTGAAATGGCAGTATAGTATTCATACTAAAGATATAGGGGTATTATCTCTATGGGGAGACATATGAGATATTCATCAATCATAAGAGTCTAAAGTACATTTCTTTAATAGAAGGACCTAGACATCCATTAAAGGAAGTGGATGGAGCTAGTAAAGGATTATAATTACAATATACAGTATCATCTCAAAAAAGCAAACATTGTAATAGATGCACCTAGCCATAAACAATACTACATAAATACACTTATATATTGGTTATGTCACACAAGCCACATAGGTTTAAAGACCAACATATATCGGAGTGATATTGTATGTTAGAACATTTCACATTAGTTATCTAACCGACATTTAAAAAAGAAACAATCTTTGTTTATTTTATGAATCGACATTTTTTCTTTTAATTTTTTTTAAAAAGTTACTACATGCGTTTTTGTTGTTGAACTGATGTGTAAAACCATAAAGATATTGATTGTATATAAAAAAAATGATGCCTTTTCCTTGTTTTTTTTTAAAAAAAAATAATATGTAATACTTTTTAGCTTCCCCCATTTATAAAAACCTATTGCTAGCTACACCATTTATAGAAACTTGTTGCTACATCATAATTTATATAGAAACAAAATTCCCAGTATCCACATCTCCTAATTCCATCAAACAACCATCCATTTAAAATCTCCAATCACCTAACACAATCACAATTGCAACAACTTCATACATTTAATTAGATCAACAAAAAATTTCAATACATTAAAGTTACAAAACTAACGTGTTAAAATCAAAACATGTCAAAACAAAAATTTGATACATCTATCCCTACATGATTCTTGATTGCCATTTTAATTAGCAATGAATGATGGACTAATATATTTTCTTACTTCCAAATTCTCTCTTTAAAATAAGACAAGATTAAATAAAATAAATATAATACAAACAAATGACAATCTTCCTGACCTTGTCCTCATGATTGGCCTATTAGAGGAACTTGGTGCCACACATGACATTACAGTATCTAAGGCTTTTCTTGCAAAATCTATCTCAAATTGTCCATTAATCTTGAATCCACAATATTACCAATCTTACAATTATTCTAAGAAGATAGTTATATATATCTTGAACACAAATTAGAGATAAGTAACATATACTAGGACATCCTACAAATATTGTCCTTGATGTATTTTGGCACTTATTTCTAATGCTCAATATCATTTGACACTTGGTGTGTGCCAACATCCCGATGTAACTCTTATATTTAGATGCACTAGTCTCAATTGTCTAACCCCTAACATTGAACTCAACTTTTATCTTTTCTCCTTACTTGGCATTAAGGTCATGTCTTTCATAAGTGTAGCACCTCTCATACTTTTATCACTATGACCACTATGTTTAGGAGGATCCAAATGCTTGTTTAAATATATATATATATATATAAGAGAAAGATGCTAATCACATAATTATAAACTACTAATCAAATATAAGTATCTAAAATAATAATGTTAAAGTTGTCTATATATACAATAAACTAATAATCAAATATATGCACCTAAACTAGTAATTTAAAAGTCATCTATATATATAATATTTTTAATCAAATATAAGCATCAAAACTAGTAATTAAAAAGTTGTCTATATAAACACAATTAACTTCAATTTTTCTTAATTTTTTTTTGTGGAGAATCTTCAACCCGTATCCCTTCACCATGATCATCTCACATGTAGAAGTCTTCCAAATTGTTTATGTTTTCATCATTCACCAGAGGTCGCTTTGAAGAGAAAGGAGAGATTTCCTCAGTATCATTACTTATATCTTCTTCATCCTCACCACCAAAAATTTGTCTCTTCCTCAGTATCATTATGAATGACTCTCCATTTTTGGCATTCCTTATTAAAATCCACCAATATGAATCCTAACTCATCAAATCAAATGCCATTGTTATTCTTAACCTATTTACATCAAAACACAAGCACCCTAAATTTGATGCAGTCAATCTCCCATATGTCTTTAATGACCTCATAATATGGCATATTCGTATATATAAGGTTTCTATCTTTGGAACTAGAAACATGCATTGCTTGAGCCACCAAAGTCACCCTACTATTTTGAATAATGCTCTTCTCATCATGTCCCTTTGTGTAGAAAAAGTACCGATTGATGTCATATCCACAACAAGATAAGACTTCTATGTGAGGCCCAAGGGCTAACCACCTTATAGTCTCAAAAACATTAGTCGATGTTTCTGCCAATTGAAAATGAACTCAATTATGGAACCAAGTGATGAATGAGTATTTGTGTTTTACGTGTACCCACTTATCATTTTTTTAACAATTCTGCTCTCTTGTAAAGGTCATATACTTTTCCAAGTAAGATTTTACTTCTTCATTATTATGCAGGATGTAAAGGTGTTCCTATACCCACATTTTACAACTGATGCTCACCATTTACCTTTACTTGAAATTCTTCCCTTGTGATGAGACTTAGGAACTTTGATAGCTTTTGCAGTTGATAAGTGTTCATTGCAAAACTCAACAACCTTTTCAGCTATGTAGCTTTCAACAATACACCCTATGAGCTCATGTCAATTCCTCACATACCTTTTTAGGAATTTTCATATATTACTCAAATGGGTACATCCACCTCAAATGGTCCAAGGAGTTTTATCTCTCACCAAATGAACAAGTAGATACACCATGATGTCAAGAAAGGAAAGTGGAAAATGCATCTTAAGTTGACATAGTGTAACAACAACTTCCTTTTGCAAGTCATCTAATTCCTTCGGGTTAATGACTTTGCTACATATTGAATTGAAGAAAAAACAAAGTCAAATACTAGCATGTCTTACATGTTTACACAATATTGATTGGATAGCCACTTGTAATAGTTATTGCATTAAAGCATGGCAATTATGAGACTTCAAACTAACTAATTTCAAATCTTTCATTGAAATAAGGCTTTTGATGTTTGAAGAATACCCTTACAACACCTTAACACCATGTAAACACTTAAAAAAAAAACTTGGTGTTCTCCTTTCTAGGCATAGTATCACAAGTTGGAGGCAAATACATATGAGAACCCTTCTTTTGTAGTGCTAATTTCTTTCATATTGTCATTTCAACCAAGTCTAATGTGGCTTTGATTCCATCCTTAGTCTTACCCAACATATTCTAAACCATTCTGATGAAACTATCATAGATATTTTTCTCCACATACTTGTTGGTGTATGCCCCAGAAGCCAATCATAAGATGATTATTTTTTTGCATACATTGTATTACATTTTAAAGGCAATAAAATTATTATATTTTTTTATATCTATGTAATATAAATAAATATAATAATTGTCCCTAGTCTAGTATTGTTGTGAACTGGGATAGCAATAATATAGCAAGACTAGTATATATGATGACTGATGACTAAAAGTCATAGATATAAGATATCAAGTCATTACATGGGTACATGTTAGAGAACAAAATGTATTGGACCGACCCATTATAAAAATGTTGCGTGGATGGTTATGTGTCATAAGCAATTCTTGTAGTGACCATAGTGTATGTAGTCTTTGGACCTGAAATCACCACAGTTCCCTATATAAGGATTTATTTACTTTGACATTGTCTAATGTTACCTTTAATAAGGTGGCCTAAAAGGTAGTGGTTAGGTATGTCACAAATCATGTGGAGGGATGTGTGTGATCTAGATGGGATTTTGTCCTTCCTATTTAGAAGGAGTAATATCCATAGGCCTTTTGATTGAGTGGGACTAAGAAATGCATGGCCATGCTCAAATGGATCAATATGTGATATTGATTCATTTGTTTTTTAATTAGTCACTTAAGGATCAAGAAACATAGATTGAATTATTACGAGGATGACACATTCCATGCCTCGAGTTCAATCTAGATATTCGAAAAAAAGGGACTAAGATACATGGAATATTAGTCACTGTTTAGGTATGTCGAATCACCGACATTCTTATTACTTGGGTGCTAGAGATGTATTGCTAGATACCGCTCATTGTCTATGATACAAAAATTAGAGTAATTTTGGTATCATTGCTAACGTAATAAGAACCTATAGGGTCATACACAAAGAGTGAGATAAAATTGGAATTAATATAATATAATTAGGATTCTTAATTAGATTAAGAGATCCTTGGAATATTGCCCAATATAATATAATATTGGATTTTATTACATTAGGCTTTATTAAAGTTATATTACTAATAACTCTATGAAAATAGAGTTATCTTGATAATTTCTAGATTTAAATTATTGAAGTATAAGAGTGATTTT
Source organism: Saraca asoca (assembly GCA_026873985.1). Classification (NCBI taxonomy): domain Eukaryota; kingdom Viridiplantae; phylum Streptophyta; class Magnoliopsida; order Fabales; family Fabaceae; genus Saraca; species Saraca asoca. The sequence goes on along the minus strand of JANHAO010004513.1, from coordinate 15 downwards.
CATAAATTAACCTTT
>JANHAO010004512.1:0-24097 GCA_026873985.1 Saraca asoca | reverse complement strand
ATCTCAACATTAATCTTCAAGTTGTTTATCCCTTGGACTGATTACAAAATATTCATCCTTCCATGGAGGGAAGGAAAATGAAAAAATTTCAGACAAGAAAAACTAGAACAATCTATATTACAACTTTGCTGAAAGGAACTTGCAAAACTACTTTGTCTTGCCCTTTTCTGAAGAGTGCTCACTAGGAGGAAGAAGCTAGTTGCTGGTTGGTGGAGTAAGAGCAATGATGGAGGCTGGTGTAGTCCCTTTTGCTTGCTGCCATCTTCTACTGCCACTCCTTTTACTTATTGTGCATTTTTGCAGGATGCTTTTCTGGTTCTTCACTGACTTTCTGATGGAATGTAGAGCTGGTGCAAGAAATAATCATTAGGCCCAAGTTTTATGTCAATTAGGGGCCTTAAAACCATATTCTGCAGAGGCCCATTTTTGTAGCATCCTACTTTTGTCTTGTAGCTAAAATTGCATGCCTAAGATGATTAATTCAGGTTTGGAAATTTTCATAAGATTTGTAGCTTTCTGTCTTAACTTCCATTTAGGCTTAGTTTGACCTCAATTGGACTCTTATAACTCCATATATTACATGATAAGTGCTCAGAGGTTAGGCTGCCCAAGACAATATTCTGGTCTTATATTGAACTCTAATTTCAAATATCCAATTGGGTGATTCAGCCCTGGAGGTCTTCATGAAAGTTTTAGAGATATGTCTTAGCTTTCCTACAAGGAAAGAATCACATCAATTGGATAATGGTAGCCTAAGTTATAGGCAAATACAGAAACTACTAAGAAGGGCCAAATAATGCAGTATTTCTATAATGATTCCAATTGACACAAAATCATAAATATGCAATAGCATAGCTCAAATAAGTCAGTTTAGATCTTAAGAAGCTTAGTGAGAGGACAATTAAATGAGTAAAATAATTTGTTATTAGGGCCTTCCAAATGATCATCTTCCTTTTTCCTTGCTAATTAAATATTCCTATCATCATTCTCAAAAAAATTACTCAACTCTTGCTCGATAAATGGTTCATGCTCGCACATCTCATCGTCCACAAGTTCACCAATATCATATAAGTCACTTGGCTTAAGATGAACAACAACACTCCAATCTGGATATATTTGATCTTCTACAAAATAAAACATTTAAGCTTGTGACACATAGATGAAAGGCTCATGATCTTCCCATTCACTGGTGTGAATCAATCTATTGAAATTTATAACATAAAAACCCAAGCATTGTTTCTAAACCCTCTATCATTAATGGTGTCAACCAACATACAATTAAAAGGGTCACATATTTTCTACAGTAATTAAGCTCAATAATATCTATCAATTTCCCATAATATGAAAGAATAGCATCCTGCCCATTGACATCTTGATGGCTAGAAGCACAATTAGTTGTAGAAGTCATGAAAACTCCATAATTTTAGGTTTTCAATCCATTTTCTTCATCTACTATCTAAAACTTATATCTGTTACCATTAAATGCTGAAAACCTTCTAGCATTTGGAAGAGGTCCTTAGGCTAGTTGCTTCAAATCATTTAACACGGTGCTAGCCACGTCATCCATGAAAACCTATAAGCAGAAAATTATCTTCCAAAATTATGCCTAAAGAAATGAATTCTATTTTAAATATCTTTCATAACTCACTCATCTAGGGAAACAATCAGCAATGCCTTTGTGACTATCTTCTATAGCTCAGTAGATGAACATCTTTGGCTCTTTATTTTTCTCTTAACATATAGTTTAAATTCCTACAAGCAACGACCAAAGATAAAAGAAAAAAAACACAATGATTGAGTAACCTTGGAAGAGATGGTGAGAAATGTGGATACTTGTATGGATACTTACTCTATAAATGGATCAACCTCTTTTCAATTGAACAGAACATATCGATGTACCTGCATCATATTCGTATTTATTAGTATGAAACTAAAATCACTACCCAGCATTCTACCTATATTAGGAAAGATAGTAGACACTTCTTCACATTCAATATCATTTGGTTCATCATTCACATCTTAGTTTATTGAACCTTATCTCAATTCATTCCAAATATCTCGAACAAAATATGAGACACACTTTGGATATGTACCCTTCAGTAATGGAATCTTTTGGTTGAGCTTTATTGCGAATATAAGACTTTATATGTCCAAAATATCTATGTAAAGGAGGATGTTGTTAAGAAAAAAAAAATAAGAGAATTACAAGTCATAATTAAATGGATGAAATCAGCTATTACCTCTCAATAGGGTATATCCACTGATATTGTATTAGGCCTCCCAAGCGTAGTTCATTAACTAGATGAATGCACAAATGAACCATAACGGTGAAAAATGATGGGGGGAACAACATCTCCAAATGACAAAGTGTAAGAATAATTCGATGTTAGACATTCTTGAGGTCATTAAGGTTGAAAGTTCTACAACATATTTGTCTGAAATATGAGCTTAACTAACTAGCACTGTAGACACTTTGTGTAGCAAAACATTACGTATTACAAGGGGCAGTAATTACTCTATAAATACATGACCATCATGGTTGTTTATCCTAAATAACTTGCATTATTTTAAGTCAATACACCTAGAAATGTTGCTTGAATACCAATCAGGCATCATCATATTCCTCAATGCTTTAAAGAATGCATCCTTCATTGCATTTGTCATTGTAAATAAACATGGCTAGTATTTTCCTTTACCATTAGGCCATAAGTCCCTTCTTATACCCATTGCTTGAAGGTTTTTTCGAGCATTAAGATAGTTTTTTGTCCTCCTAGTCTCATTCAATAATATGTAAATGAAATTATCACACATATTTTTTTTTAATGTGCATGACATCAAGATTGTGACACAACATACTAGTCTTCCAATATGGAAGTTGGAAGAATATAGACTTCTTCCATTATTATAAGTCAACCTCATTGTTATTTCCATGAGCTCGCTTCACTTTAGCATTGCCTTATATTGGCTTCCCAAATGTAACATTAATGTGCTCTACTTGTCTGAAGATTTCTATGCCTAACAATGCTTTTAGAGAGTTTCTATACTTTTAACTATTATCAAAGCAAAGTCATATCAACCAAAATTTATGATTCACTCCAAGAAAATGGTGATGTCCCCAAAAACACCATTTTCTACTATAAGGCAAATGCAATGGAGTTGCATCAAAGTTACAAGTTGGGCAAGCTAATCTAGTGTGTGTATTCCAGCCAGATAGGATTCCAAGCCCTGGAAATCACTAATTGTCCACATTAGTACTACCCGCATTTTGAACATTACACGCATTGAGACATCATATGTGTCCACACTCTCCATCCATAATTCCTCCAACTCTTTAATAAGAGGCTGTAAATAGACATCTATGTCATTCCCTAACATTCGTTTACCTGGAATGATCATTAAGAGAATGAAAGAAGTTGGCTTCATACACATCAAAGGCAGCAAATTGTAGGGTATCAAAATTACTAACCAAATGCTATAGTTTGTATTCATAGTTTCAAAGGATTGAAACCATCACTAGCTAGACCTAGGGGAACATTTCAAGGATCCGAAGCAAATTCTAGATAAGTTGTCTCAAACTTCTTCCATGCTTCAAAGTTTATTTGATACCTCATCAAGCCATCATTACAATTCATAGTTGCATGCAACCTTATATGCTCAATGGTTTTAGTAAACATAAACAATTTTTGCAACCTTTGTTTAAGTAGAAAGTAGTGTAAAACTTTTATAGTTTGTTTCTTTTTCTTACCTATGACTCCTTCCTTCCACCTAGATGCATGACATCTCTTACATGTCCCTCTATTCTTATCATATCCCTAATACAATATGCAGTCATTCAAACAAGCATGTATCTTAGTTTAGTTGAGCCTAAGTTTGGTCATGATTTTCTTAGCTTGGAACAAAGAATTTGAGATCTTTGCATGCTCAAAGGCATCCTTCAATAACTCCAAGATCATTATCATCGCTTTATTGGTCATGCCACACAAGCACTTGATGTGGCATAACTTTATTAAAAATACAATTTGGAGTACTTCGTGCACCTTTCATAAAGTTCTTGATTACCATCATTAAGTAACTTTAAAACTCAGCAAAAGCTTCATCCATTCTTTCACCCATCACCTTGTCATGATTGCTTGCATCTTCATGAGATGAGCTGGGTTCATTGTCACCATGCATATTACCAAACCAAATGCATCATTGATCATGTCTTCTATAGGATTTTGGAGACCTATATTTTGGGGAGTTTGTATGACATGTGTCATATTAGAGGATGCTTCATGTCTACTAGAGAGGGCTTCAGGTTCATTGCATTCGTTATGCCATACCCACTTTGTTCAATCAGTTGGAAATTGCTTTCGAGTCAAGTGGTCATAGGCTTTAGCTCTAGTTAACCACTTTTTGAATATACAATAGGGATATATTATTCTCCCCTCAACGAATTTTCGCTTAAATGCAAAATCAAGAAACTTATTTAGTCTTTCCTTATACTCATCTATCTTTCTTGACCAACTAATCCATGATTTATACACATCTAATAGACTAGAATGTAGGGAAGGCATTATAAGTGGTAGTTTAAAACAAACAAAAGAATCAAACAAAAATATCGTTAAGTAATTAAATGAGTAATTAATAATATACAACAAAATGATTTTTAAGTAATATAAATATAAATAATTAAAACTATTAAATAATTACCAACTATTTTTTAAGTAATTTAAATAAATAAAAATAATTATTACGTAATTTAACCAAATAAAAATAATTACTAAATAATTAATAAATAATCATTAACTGATTAAAATAATTATTAAAGAATTAATTAATCATTATTTAATATTCTAAATAATTATTAAATAATTAAAATAAAAATTAAACAATTAGTAAATAATTATTAAAATTTTAAATTAATTATTTAATAATTAATGAATAATTACTAAGTGATTTAAATGATTAATAAATAATCGTTAATTGATTAAAATAATTATTAAAGAATTGATAAATCATTATTTCATATTCTAAATAGTTGTTAAGTAATTAAAATAAAAATTAAACAATTATTGTAGAGGAATCATGAGAGAATCAAGAAATATTGTGCAAATATAAGTGATCAAGTCCACTCAGATAGACCACAATTAGCAAGTTTGTGGAAACTACCAATTTGCAGAACTGTAAGCACAGAGGACCTCAAGTAAAAGAAAAATATCAAAGATTCCCCATTCACACTCATTTGAGAGAAACAACACTATCATCACAAATTAGAGACACGTAGAAGGGATTAGATTGCTTGGATCTAATTGATTGATTGTTCCTATATATGATGTGTTAGATGTTGTGCTCATGCAAGAGTTTCTCCTATAAGTCAAGTCCAATTGTCCAAATCCTTCTAACATGTAACCTTATTCACAGGATCTTGTCTAGATCCTCACAACTAGTTAAGTCCACTTGTGTTGGCAAAACTATTTTATTTTTATACTAAGTAGAATTAATTCCATCAAATCTTGTCATCAAATTAGAGTGGAGTTCACAAAACAAGTAGAAGCTTCACACAACTTAAACTAATAGGATGCAAAAGCAGAGCATGCATTGAATATATAGGTTCAAACAAAATTCAAAACAAACTGATACAAGTCCATGATATCTCTCATCATATGGTTTGGGTCATATAGTACAAATTTTTTAGCATTTGCATATGGTATATTGGTATTACCTATGCAACAAGTGTGTAGAGTGGCAAGGTACTGTAGTTGCAAGGAAACTATCGAACAAACCTAGAAAGTTAATTACAAGAGAAGAAATAAAGGGTAATCGTTAGTTTGATATTCTAAATAAATGAAACTGGTATCACAAGATAAATTTCTACATACCCTAAGATCAACCTTAGATACACAAGGAGATGATTCCTAATAAAGCATGAATTGTACCCAAACTACCACTGCTGTCAAAAAGGCATTTCAATCCAATGCATAAAAGTTGAAAAGTAAAAGTAGAAAAAAACACCATAGGCATAATTAAAAGAAAAGCGGGGATTTAGGATTTAATCTTAATGCTCAAGGAAGAGATAAAGTCAGAAGGCCAAAGAGGCAAAGAAAAATGAGAGGATAGAAAGCAAAACATTGAATCTAGGAGTGACAGACAATGACATCAAAAGTGCATAATATTGGCAATTACCCTCCTAAAATGCTTTTCATTTTATTTTTTTTAAGTGAGATAACCTCTAATTTCAATAATAACAATAGTAGTTAACCTAATATTTAAAGCCAATTACTGTCTTTATATGACTTTTTATGCATATATACATGTCATGTAATGTCTTTTATTTTTAAAATTTTCTGTGTTGTTGTGTCCATGTGTATGCTTCTTAGATTATTAGTTTTATTGTTAATCCCCAAAAACATTCTCTAGTAATTATAAGTATTACTTTATATGTATTTTTACAAAAGCAATATGGATTATAAAATAGAATACATTGGAATGTTTTGTATTTGAGGATGATTGACTTATAAACATGTCTAAAAATACATGTAGTGTGCTTAGAACCAACCTGAGACTCCCTTGTAGCACCAGTAATCATTAAGAAACATTTGGATTTGCAGGAAGCCACGCAATTGCAAGTTGAGATAATGGCACACCCAGTTCATCTGCTATTGGCTTTAGCCCATCAACCTTTTTGAAAACATCATCAACTAATGATCAATTTGCCAGATTCTACATGATATGATAAAAGGGAAAAGAAAAAGTAATGCTTAGTATTGCAGACCAAGAGGCCACATAAATCTAGTCATTAGAAATTATCGAAGCATAATTTTTAACTAGACAAAATAACCCACAGTGTAAATTTAAGTGTATGCTATCCAACAACCAATATTTTTAGAGCATTAAGTTGATGTTGTTACAAGAACACACAACCTTTTTGCCAAATGCTTGAATATCATTGCATCATTGGAAATGAAACAAAGATGAATCATATTGATAAACCAAGAGGACTATGGAATTACACACTCAAGCATCAATCAACTATACAATAGAATGGTACAAATTTATAAAGGAAACTACAATGACTGATGATGAAGTGAGTCCAAGTTTTTCTTACTTCAAAATTATGGGCTTACTATTGTGTTCCCTCAGAAACTCTACTACTAAAATACTAAACCCCAAGACTTAAGCATTGTTCAAATAAACATCAACTATCATAAAGCAATTGAGAAAGAATGAAAGATTCTGACGAGGAAAAGGGAAAATTGGCAATGCAAAAATAGCTCACATGATGAACCAAAAAAACTAAAAGCAAAAAATTGGCAAATAAAATAAGAGAATCCAAAACACAAAGGATGAAACCATATTGGACACAGATCATTCATAGAAAAGAAACAAGGCACGGTTTTTATTCTAGCCACTCTATTCAAACTTCAAAAATGGCACAAGTTCCTTTCACAAGTACCATCTTAAGAAAGATTGGATATGGTCCATACATACTTACCTAGCTAGATTCCAAACTATGATTTGTGTGTATAACAAATATAATGGGGGAAGCCTAAAGCACATACACTATGATTTGTATGTATAACAAATATAAGTTTTTGGATTTAATGAAATGTTCATTTCTTCTAAAAGACAAATTGTGTCTTATATGAAATGTAAAACAACACTGTGTGCTTGTAGCCAAAGTTTGGTTTATCAAGCAGTGACTAAAACAATTATAAAAATAAAGTCAAATGTGTTTTAACTATAAATAAAATGGAATGTGAATGAGATAAAGAGTTGGGCAGAGCAAGAACTCAATTACTCCAATTTACAATAAATGATTCAGGGAGATTACTTCTTCCCACCCATACTCACAAAAGTAATTCCCGTCATGATCCATATTATGTAAAGTCAAAGAAGATGGTACAAACATAAGCAAGATTCTCTGCTATCCATTCACACGTAGTGTTAAGCACACTAGAAAACACTGTTTAGACCTCTATCACCCAGAAATTAAAGTGGTACTGTTAAATATAAACTAGCATCAAAATACAACCCTTTAATATATCAAATGAGATCGGCTCTACCTGCTTTGTTGGCTTCCATTTGAAACCTTATGAAAAATAATAATCATTTTTAAAGCACACACTCAATATATTGCTTTTAAGGTAATATACCTTGACAAAATGGAATATACTGCGATAAGTATACCCTGATAAAAAGGCAGTATATCATGAAGTATCTGTTCTAGCAGTTAGGTTGCATTTTTCTTGTAATGAACAAGACATGTGAGTGGATAATTTAATTTTGTTAAAGTAGAATTATTCATAAAATTCAAACTAGAAACTCATTCAAAATTATGAATAAATAAAATATATACTTTGCACCTGTAGTGGAATTAGACATGTGGTTCATGCTTTGGCCAACACTCATCCATTCATACTTCAATCATTTACTCATTACCACTTTCTGTTGTATGCCACCTTGCTTATGTTACTAAAAATAAAAGCATCCTACAACGGTTATATCTCCAGGCACATGACAATGACCAATAAAACTTCAATTCACTATTCTTATGTTTGAATGTGGCCATGTCACATGATAATGACTAGTAAAACAAGCAATAATGATGACAAATTTGATAATTTTGGCCCGAGCGAAACTTCTACTACTAATTTTATGTGTGATGGAACTTCCATATTCTTCCAACATTGTGTCTAGCAAAGTCAATCATCTAGCCATACTGCATATAGATTATTCATGCAAAATAAACAACGCAAGGTTTTTATTCTAGCCACTTTATTCAAACTTCAAAAATGACACACTGCCTTTCACAAGTACCATCTTAAGAAAGGTTGGATATGGTCCATACATACTTACATAGCTAGATTCCAAACTAAACGTACCAATGTGTGCACTTCTTGCAATAAGTTTGCAGATAAGGACTGAGACAAGCATAAAACAACTAGTCCCTAAGGCATGCTTAAATAGTACATCAAAGTTCAAAAAAGATCTGTAAACAAGAAAATCTATCAATCCAACATATTTAAAAAACAATAAGTTAGGGAATAGTCTTTGTCATAAAAGATGTAAGATACACCTGTTGAAAAGGAAACTGCACTGCATGATATGGAAGAAGACATGTCAAAGGTCCATATATAAAATGCAAACAATAAAGTGCCAATGAAAATAACATTCATGTAGAAGCCACCCCTTTTATTTTATCAATACCTCTCACTTGATACGTTTCTTCCAATGTTTGAAGGGACAGTATGAATACCAGAGCCACTAAATTTTAAAAAGCTAAGCATCTTTTATAAAGAACCATATCATAATTTAAGTGAACTTTAAGGCTGTTACATGAATTGTCAATAGACACTATGATTCAAAAAGTACTAGCTAAAACACACTGATAGAGCAAATAGTTGTGATAAATACTGAATGCACTCTTTCATGCAATGGGCCTATCGTTTTCATAAAATATATAGAGTTTTCCCATCAAAACTTAAAAAACCAAAAATGTTATATGCTTAAGGGAGCTCAATTTGAAAGCATACAAAATCCTAAACTAGAAATTGGAAATTCCAAAACCATGAAACCTGACTAATAATGCTCAACAACTAAAACCTCTAAAATTATGAAAATAGAAATGAATACAGTTGTAAGTTTCACAAAATCAATCGCATTTATCCAAAACAAGGAAAACAAAATACCCCATAGAATTTATTTCAACAAGCTAGTTATCATGCATTTTGAAGATCAAATCCTTAGCACCATGCCGGAAGACCAAACCCCTAGTGAAGTGATTAGATGAGCCAGTGATGACATTGGGGTGAGGTATCATGGCAACAATAGATGACTGTTGGAAGGATAAAATTGACAAAGATGATTTGCGTATTAAGGTTTGTCCAATTACGAGATTGGAAGTTCAAAATGCAATATTGCTTTAATCTGGATCATCAAATAATGGTAGCAGTTATCACTTAAATTGTTGCTAAATAAAAAAAAATCAAAATATATTACAACACTTAAAACAATCATTATTATTTACAATTTTAGAGGCGGTTTGGTCCACCACCACTAAATAATTGCCTTTATTTATGCCGATTTTTTGTAATAAATAGATAGATAGATAAAAAAGACAGATAGATATAGATATACATGATATCACAAATTTTCAAAAGTTGATTCCCATAGTATAAAAATAATGTATAGTTGCAATTCTTTTTGAAATGCATATTTTTATTTAAAATAATTTTTAGTAAAATTATCTAAATTTAAATATAGTAAGATGATAACAATCTAGAACAGTAGAAGAAATGTAATTCATAGGATAAAACTTACAAACTTTAAATAGTCAATTAAAATTTTCATAAAAATAATTCAACTAAATTAAATCAAACAAATGTATTTTTTTTTTTTAAAGAAGAACTTCGAATGGGAGAATAAATTTATTCATATTATAAAACTTACAAATACGAAATAGCCAGTTAAAAAAATTAACTACAAACTAAAATCTACTAAATTTTTAATAATAATTATATTTCAGATTATATAATTTTAAAATGATAATTATTAAGTATGAATCACTCATATTTTAAAGAATTGATATTTTTTCATCTAGACAAATAGATGAATTATAAAAAAAAAATTATATGAAATTCAGTAATATGAGCCTTGTTAAAATTACTGGGTCAGTTTCATTATAAAAACATACTTGAATATTGTTACATTATAATAAAACAATGCAATATATATTATAGTCATTTAGGCATAAGTGACTCGATTCTTTTAAAATTACTAGAATGAGTTCCATTCGGATTATATCATCCATATAGATGTAAGAAATGCTTTAAGAGAGTTTTATGTGAGATTAGCATTTTTCGTATTTATAAATCATCAATTTCATTTTGAGACAATCAAGACTTTTCAAAATAAGAAGGGTAAGGTGAATTATCTCAAGTTGAAATAAATATAGTGCATATTATTAAAAAATTATCATATTCAAATATTAAGGCATATGCAATTTAGTTCCTGAATTGCAAAATCCATTTTAGGGAATCCAAATCTTGCAATATTGTGGATAAATATCATACATCACTATAGAGGGGACGAACATACCATTAAATGTTGAAACCATATTCGAGTTGCTTTCTAATAAAACAAAGAGACCGCCCAATTATAATTGGGGCCTTTTTATATTATTATTTCTGATAAACCAAAATTAAGAACGTAATTAGAAAGGCCAATAAAGAAAGATGCAGACATTTATCATTTTTCAAAGACTTCAAATTTTCAAGTCTTAAAAAATGATAAATACCCAGCAAGTCCACTATATTCTATAAATTAAGTTGCTAATTACACTACTACAAAAATATATTTATACATCGGTTATATTACACATGTCATGTCGGTATGGAAATCAACGTCTAGTTGAGCGATGTTGTAAATTACAATAATTAACGTCGGAATTTTAACCAACGTGTAAGATAAGAAGCAACATCAATTTTTAATCTACAGCTGATGTCTTTTTATTTATTTATTTTTTACATTTCTTTATTTAATAAAATATCCAACATGAAATAATTTTCAAAGAAGCTACAAGGTCAGCTAAGCTATTGAATTGACGTGAAAACCACAAAAGACATCAATGTTTTATAAAGAAAATTGACTTCTTTTTTGTCACTAAATATGTCAATTTTTTATACAAAAAAATTGGCATCTTTTCTATCACTAAAGATGTCAATTTTTTTACAAGCATCTAAACTAAAAATTATATAGCTTGTTGCCTACATATACAATAAACACATAATATATCAAGTATAAGTATTTAAACTAAAAATTATATAGTTGCCTACATATACAATAAGTACATAATCAATTACCTTCTATTTTTCCTAATTTTTCTTTGGGAGGATCTTCAACCCATATCCCTTCATCATGATCATCTCACATATAGAACTCTTCCAAGTTGCCTTCATCATTTACTAGAGATAGTCCTAAAGAGAAAGGAGAGAATATCATTACTTATGTCTTCTTTATTCTTGTTGCCAACAATATGTCTCTTTCCTTGAAGTACTACAAACCACTTCTGATTAGCCATGTCTATGATATAAAAAACTTGTTTTGCTCAGAAAGCCATTATGAATAATTTCCCCTTATGGCCTTCTCTATTAAGATCTATCAACATGAACCTTAACTCATTAGCTCAGATGTTGTTATTATTCTTAACCCATTTAGATTGAAACATAGGCCCCTTGAATTTGATATAGTCAAGCTCTCATACATCTTCAACGACCCTGTAATATGACATATTCATATATATATATATATATATATAGGATTTTTATCTTTGGTACTAAAAATATGCATTAACTAACTGACCAAAGTAACCCCATTGTTTTTCATAGTGCTTTTGTCATTCTATCCCTTTGCATAGAAAGAATATCCATTAATGTCATAGGTTAATCATCTTGTAGTCTCAAAAATAATATTCAGTGTTTGTGCCAACCAAAATTGAACTCCTTTGTCTTGATAATTACAAGACATACTAGACAATTTACTTTCACCATGTCATATCCATTATGTATATCCTTTATCAATGTCATGAATAAATAAATGATCTTTTATTTCCTTGTCTTTCATTCTCTTAACACAACAACATCTTACAAAAGGACAACGAATTAGCTAATTATTATTTGTAACATTTTAATCAACAATAAATCTAATAAAGTCCTCGACCCCATTTGCATATTCTTTACTAAACTAATTAGCAGACATCCACCTACAATCTACCCAACCTAAATTTCAACAAATACACAAGTTAGCAAATGATTTTGGGTGAATTTAATTTGAAAAATCCTTGAATTATGGAAATATTTCAATTTGTTCTAAATTTCAAAAAATCCACATGTCAATCAATTATAGATGGCCTTGAATTATTTGAAGAATCCTTGAATTTATTTCACCAAAAATATTTCAATTTGTTCTTGAATGATTAAAGGTTGGAAATATGTTTTTGGATTAAAATTTTAGCATTGAAAAGGTTTTGAAATAGTTTTAAAATGGTTTTATAAAAATGCAATTTCAAAAAAAAAATTTCAAAAGCAAACTCTGGCTTCACAATCATGATTGGCATTTTGAATTGTGATTCGTGATCATGATTGCAACCATAGGTCAACTACCCAACAACTTTTGAATTCAGGCAATTTTGATTGCAATTTAAACTTTCTTTTGCAATTATGATCACAAGTTTTTGAAAAGTGCCAAAGATTTTTCACTTTAGGCTAATTAGAATCAGCATTTGAACTACAAAGTTGTGATTCGAACATGCACTTAATTTTCTACATAATATATTATTGTGATCCATTTTGTTCAAGATGGATTTGAATAGTTAATATTGTGACTGTTGTATCTCTAAAATATAGCGTGAATCTATGGCTACAAATACAACCACACACACACCTAATATATTCTACACTCAGTAACAACCCATTTACATCTTCCAATTGGTACAATCCAAAATTAAAAAACAACTAGGGCACACAATTCATCTCATGCACATAGTATCAATCATTAATAAAATTCAAAAAGAAAAAATGTTGTTACCTAAAAATAGAAAGAGAGCAAGGTGAAGAAGATCGATTCAAACTACAGAGAGAGGGAAAGTGAGAGCTAGGATTTTGTGGTTGGCACGAGAGTGAAAGTGAGAGGGAGTGTTTTCAAAACACCAGAGATGGAGAGGGAAGAGATCTAGGATTTCAAACTATCAAGAGAGTGAGAATCATAGTTAGGTCATCAAAAATTAATTATAAATGGCAGGCATTTGACATCAATTTTTCTTTATTAAGAACAAACGTCAAGTATCTACTATTAGTTTTTATGTTGGTTTTTTAAGATAATCAACATCTTCATTAGTATTTCCTACGTATTATGTCTCATTTATTTTAAATTATTTTTGTCTATTTTATTTGTAAACAAAATTAGAAAAATAATTCAATTAAGGCTTGTAAAAAAACTTAAATATTTTTTGTTCATAAATAGATAAAATAATTCAAAATTAATGATGTCAGCTGTTTTGTATTAACTGACATCTAAAGCATTAAGGATGTCAATTTTGGTTAAAAAATTGGCGTTATTTCTCTTAATTCATCTTTTTTAAAACAAATAGACGTATAATAATTTTGACTTTTCCATTAACAAAAACCTATTGCATGTCATATTTTTATAAAAGCCTGCTACTAGCTACATTTTTACTGAAAATAACTATCCAACCAGTATTATACACACATTTTATTGGATCAATAAAAAATTCAAAATATAAAACTATATAATTTCTGCTTTGAAATAAAGCCTATGTTGCATCTTTGCTCTCTTTTCTTGAATATAGTTTAGTTTTGAAGGCAATAGCTTCAAATTCTAAGGGGAATATTCTTCATCATGTTGAGTACTTTATAAATCTAATGTTGCAATTAGAAGCTTATTAGTCCTGTTCCCTCATGAAGTCTTTTGTTACCTAAACGTTTAAGGATTGAGCTACTTCTCTTCATTATATAACACATGTTTTATTAAATAGCTCGTGAAGTTTTAGATTATAAGATTTTGATAGTTGATATTATAAATTCTTCAAGAGAAGTGCTTGTTGAGAATATTAAGTTGGAATTCTCATTCTCTCACCTAAGTTGTTATCAATCCATGGATAATTTATATTACATATGTACTATCATTTAGTTGTGCTTACTATTGCAGCATTGCTCTTTTTCCTAAATGAATGCTTCACTTTGCTCTTTTTTTATCCATCCAAGCAAGAATGCTTCGTTGGCTTATTATAAGCATTAAAATTGAATTGACGGTTTTATTTCCCCTTTTTCTATAGGATTGCACTGTGCAGTCTGATATATTGGCCAAATGATTATAGATGTCCCTTTTCTAACATGTGTTTGTTCTAAGATAAATGATGACAATAATTGAAGGCAAAATAACTCTGGTCGATTTGAACTTCACAAAGAGATGTTAATTGAAACAAACTCATTGGGAATTGGATCAATTCTCCCTAACCCGGTTTTGCTCATTCAAAATTTTGAATAATCAGATTACTGTGTATGGAAACTACTGTGAAAAATAATGTTGTTTTATGTCAAATTGTTCTTTATTGTGAATTGTTGATTCCACCTAAATTTCAGTGGCTTTATTGTGTTTTATGTCAATTTTTCTCTATTGGCTTTATTGTATATCTTAATGTTTATTTGATATCTAATTCTCTAAATGTCAAAATTAATATGCTTTGTGAGTGTACAAAAGGATGCTTCAGATCATTTTTATTTTAGTGAACGATCAAATCAACATTAAAATTCTTGAGAATGTAAGTGATACAAGCCTATTTGCGAAAAAAAAATGGGGTTATTCTTCATTTTTTCTTTTAAAAGAAAATTTTGGAGGTTATGCAAGCTTCTTGTTTCTGGTACGTTCGTCCTTTTCAAGTTTGCCTTATTCCTTGGGTATCATCTTTTTTTAAAGAAGTCAAATGTTTTTCTGTGTGGAGTGGATTGATACATCAGTTTGAAGTTCTCAAACTTAAGGAGCTGTCTCGTGTGCTTCTTGGATTTGTCAAATAGCTTTACAGTTACAAGTTGTAACTCTATGTAGTTATATAGTTGGCTCTATTTGAGTTCAAGTGGTTGAACTTAAAACTTGTTATCTGTTAAAGTCAGACGATATTATGTGGCATAAAATTGCTTGATCATCCTTTTCGTTTTTTTTTTTCTCTTGCCTTTATTTTTATTTTTTTTCCTTCTCAAAGCGAAAGACAATACACCTGTAGGACTTTTGCATTCACAAACTTTTATGTCTGTTCTTGTGTCTTCATTGGAGTTTTAACATAAAATAATTACGTGAGGCCACTTGTACTAATATGCAAATTCCTGAATGCTTCACTTACATGACCCATCATTGAAGTGCCTTCTTCTTGTGAGCCATCCTTTTTCTTGTCTTGTCCATTTTTATATTGCTTTTTAATTTGGCTTAGATTATTGCTACTTAATTTTAAGATTTCATGATGATACTGGTATTTATTACTTCGTTCACCCATCTTAATTTTTCTGCTTTGTCAGTAATTAGTTAATCTAAGATATTTGTTAGCCTATTCTACACATATTATAGGTATCAAAAGAAATCATTTGAGGATTGTTAAAGTCTTGATTCTTCTCACAAGTTAGTTAGTCTTCGTAGCTTAGAATTTTAAGTCTTTATGTTATATTGGTAAGAACTTTTCTTTAACAAACCAACTGTTCCTTTTTATTTGTTCTATAAATAAATAATATTTAAATGTGGCTGTGGGTCACCTATGTTGTACACTGCCTCGTCATAAGAAATCTGATTGGAAATTTCCAAGTTGCAACAGTTGGCTTGGTACTTGATCACTAGCTGTGTTGAGATTTGATAGTTAATCACGTCCTTAAAGTGTTTGCATATTTTGTCAAAAACTTAATATCATGAATTATTGAATTAATGATTATTTCTGTGGTGATTTGAACTTCTGTTTTGGTGTGAATGGAGATATGCTTGCGCATAGAAATGCAAATTGAGGTCTAAAAACTAGGAAGAAATAATAATATGTTAAGGGAAGATAGATCAGATTTCCTATGCTAGCTGATAACTCAGTCTTATAGAAATAGTATGTTAAATCAATAGGGCAATCTGGAGTTGGTGCTAGTGTTGGTTTACCACTCACCAACCTCATCAACAATACTTATGCAAAACCCTAGTCAATACCTTCCCCTATTTCTATCATCTGGGCACATTCACATTTGACCTTGAATCACTTGTAAATTATTTTTTTAGTGATAACTTGACAACCAACCTCTATAGTTATTTAATAATTATTTATTTACTTAATAATTATTTTATTTATTTAAATTACTTAATAATTATTTTAAATCAGATTATTAATTACTTAATATTTATTTTTGTTTGATTCTTTTGTTTGTTTTAGACTATGTATTAAGTCATTTGTTTAAGAGTGACAACCATATATAATGCTTTCCATGTGTTCTAGATTAATAGCCATGTCTAAATCCTAGAATAGTTAGTCAAGGAATATAGATAAGTATAAGGAAGGATTGAATAGATTTCTTAATTTTGCATTTGAGCAACAATCCACTGATGGGAGAATAATATGTCACTGTTGTAATTGTAAATTCAAAAAGTGATTGACTAGAGTTGAAGCATATGACCAATTGACTCGAAAACAATTTTCAATTGAATACACTAAGTGGATATGGCATAGAGAATGCAACATACTTGAAGCATCTTCTAATAGAGCATATATGATAGAAACTGCTCAAAATATAGGTCTCCAAAACCCTATAGAAGACATGATCAATGATGCATTTGGGTTCAGTAGTCTGGATGACAACAATGAACCTAACTCATCTCATGAAGCCGTAAGTGATAATGATGAGGTGCTAGGTGAGAGGATGGATGAAGCTTCTACTAAGTTTTATGAGTTACTTAATGATGAAGAGTGCATGAATTATTCCAAAGCATCATTTTTATTAAAATTGTATCACATCAAGTGCTTCTGTGGCCCGATTGATAAAGTTATGAAAATGATCTTAAAATTATTAAAAGATGCCTTTGAGCTTGCTAAGATATCTAATTCATTGTATGAGGCTAAGAAAACCATCTCCAAACTTAGTCTCAATTACACTAAAATATGTGTGTGGTCGAATGACTACATGTTGTATTGGGGGGACAATGAGAATGATGAAACATGCAAGAGATGTCGTACATCTAGATGGAAGGAAAGAGTTGTAGGTAAGAAAAAGAAATAATCTGCAAAATTGTTATGCTGCTTTCCACTTAAACAAAGGTTGCAAAGGTTATTTATGTCTACTAAGATGACTGAGCATATGAGGTGGCATGTAACTAGGAATTGTAATGATGGCTTGATAGGTCATCCATGAGACTTTGAAGCATGGAAGAAATTTGATATAGCTCACCCAAAATTCGCTTCAGATCCTCAAAGTGTTTGCCTAGGTTTAGCTAATAATGGTTTCAATTTTTTTGGAACAATTAGTACAAATTATGGCATTTGGCCCTTGTAATTTTGATACCATATAATTTGCCTCCTCGAATGCACATCAAGCCAACCTATATCATTCTTTCAATGATCATTCTAGGTAAATGTAGGCCAGGAAACGATAGAGATGTCTATTTGCAACCTCTTATTAAAGAGTCAGAAGAGTTACAAATGGAGGGTATGGACACCTATGATGTTTCAATGCATGAAATGTCCAAAACATGAGTGACATTAATGTTGACAATCAATGATTTTCCAGGGCTTATTACCTTGTCAGGCTAGAATATACACAATAGATTAACTTGTTCAACTTGTAACTTTGATGCAGCTCCATTGCATTTGCCTCATAGTAGAAAATAGTATTTTTAGGAGCAACATCATTTTCTTGGAGCATATCATTGATTTTGGTTGATGCAACTTCACTTTGATTGGAATCAAAAGTTTAGAAACCCTCCAAAAGCACTACCAAACACAAAAATCTTTAAACAAGTAAAGAGCATTAATGTAACATTTGAAAAGTTAGTAGAAGGCGATGCTAATAGGAAGCAAGCCTATGTAAATAATAATGAAGTTGACTCCTAACTACAGAAGAAAAAGTCTATATTCTTCCAAATTCCATATTGGGAGGCTAACATATTGTGTCATAATCTTGATATCATGCATATAAAAAAAAATTGTGACAATCTCATTTGCACTATACTAAATGAAAGTGGGAAGACAAAATACCATCTTAATGCTTAGAAAAACCTTCAAGTAATGGCATAAGAAGGGACTTATGGCCTAATGATAAAGGAAAATACTAGCCATGTCTATTTATAATGACAACTGCAATAAAGGATGCATTCTTTAAAAGTTTGAAGAACTTGAAGATGCCAAATGGGTGTTTAAGCAAAATTTCTAGGTGTATCAATTTAAAACAACATAAGTTATTTAGGTTGAAAAGTCATGATTGTCATGTACTTATAGAGTAAATACTACCTATTACAGTATGTAATGTGTTGCCAGACAAGGTGATTGTAGTATTGGTTGAGTTAAGCTCATATTTTAAACAAATATGCAGTAAAATTTTTAGCCTTGATGACCTCAAGAATGTCCAGCAATGATTTGTTCTTACACTTTGTCATTTGGAGATCATATTCCCCCATTGTTCTTCAGTATCATGGTTTATTTGTGTATTCATCTAGTTAATGAACTACAACTGGGAAGACTAGTACAATACTAGTGGATGTACCTTATTCAAAGGCAATAGTTGGTTTTATCCATTTAAGTTTGAACCTGTAATTCTCTTTTTTAACAATATCTTCCTTTATGTAGATATTTGGGATATATAAAATCTTATATACACAACAAGGCTCAATTAAAAGGTTCCATTGTTGAAGGGTACATACCTAAAGAGTGTCTTATATTTTGTTCAAAATATTTGGAAGAAATTGAAACAAGGTTTAATCGAATAAGATGCATTAATGATGAACCAAATGATATTGGATGTGAAGAAGTGTCTATTATTTTTCCTAAGATAGGTAGACCTATAAGTAGCAGTTCTAGTTTCAAGTTGACACCTATAAAGAAGGTAATGGCACATCGATTTGTTTTATTCAATTGCGAAGAGGTTGATCCATTTATGGAGTAAGTATGCATAATAGTATCCACTTTCCTTGCTATCTTTCCTAAGACTACTCAACCTAGCGATTATATCTTTGATTATTGCTTGTAGGGAATTTAGAATATGTGTAAAAAGAATAATAAAGAGTTGAACACATTCCTCTACTGAACAATGGAAGATAGTTCACAAAGATTTTGTTGACTGATTTTCCATATGGGTAAGTTGTAAAAGATAGTTAATACATAATTATTTTCTTTTAAGCATAGTTGTAAAAGATAATTTTCTTTTGTTAGGCTTTCATGGAAGACGTGGTTGGTACCGTATTAGATGATTTGAAATCACTAGCCTAAGGACCTCTTTTAAATGCTAGAAGGTTTTCAACATTCAATGTTAATAGATATAAATTTCAAACATTAGCTCATGGAAATGATTAAAAACTAAGAATTCTGGAATTTTCATGACTTCTATAATGAACTATGTTTCTAGCCATCAAGATGCAAATGAGAAGGATGTTAATCTTTCATATTATGGGAAATTGGTAAACAACATTAAGCTCAATTACTATGAAAAATTTGTGACCCTCTTTAAATGTTTGTGGGTTGACACAGTTAATGATAAAGGGTTTAAAAAAGGATGCTTAAGGCTTTAATGTTTTAAATTTTACTAGATTGATTCAAAATATTGAACATGAAGAGCATGAGCCTTTCACCTATGCATCCTAAGCTCAAATGGTTTATTTTGTAGAAGATCAAGGGTCTCTGGAGTGGAGTGTTGTTGTTCATCTCA
The DNA here is from genome assembly GCA_026873985.1 of Saraca asoca. Lineage (NCBI taxonomy): Eukaryota > Viridiplantae > Streptophyta > Magnoliopsida > Fabales > Fabaceae > Saraca > Saraca asoca. The sequence continues at coordinate 3,671 of JANHAO010004512.1, read as the reverse complement.
AGTTAAGAGACTTATACAACTTGGGAGGGATATTGACAATGAGATATGTGAGTTTGATCCATTACTCAGCAAGAGTTGGGCAAGTTTTTTTGAGAATGATGGTGAGAATATTCAATTGGCAAGGGAAGAAGAAGATAATGATCATTTTGAAGGCCCTAATTTAGAAAATAATATCGAGAAAGATAAGAATATGTTAGAATAGTTAAAGAATTTTGTGAATATACATCATTTATCATTTGTTTCAATGTCAAGTTAATTTGTTAAAAAATTTTGTGAATATGCATCATTTATGATTTGTTTCACTGCCAAATTACTTAGTTAAAGAATTTTGCACATATGGTTATGCAATTTGGTTTGTCTCAATATAAGCTTGCTTAGCTAAAGAATCTTCTTTATTGTTTTTTTAGATTATTGATATCTGGTTTGTAAATATGCCTAATTCAAAACATTTAAGAGTTTAGGGCAACAAAGGAGCATCTGGTACTAGTTTGCTCCTTCACAAGCCACTCAAGATGTTCTAGCCTATGTTCAACCTACACATTCACATCCTACATAGCCTAAGCAACCCACATAGGCCACTGATATGTCAGTTTGTCACGGTCGATCAAATTAGTAATTTATAAATTAAAGTTACCTAAACTAACTTGTAGCATAGGCAACCCAAGTCGAACCCAAGGACCATTTTAGGATAATGTTATTAATGATATTAGGAGCTAAATGGGGGGGTTGGAAGAACTAACTACTAACAGAAAACACTACAAAAATAGAAACAAAAACAAGAAACAACATGCAACCAGCCAAGAGAGATCAACTTGAGACTAATACATCCTTGATTGCTAAATATTCATTCAATTTGCTAATCATATTCTCAGGCTTAAAACCAAAAATAAGAATCCTTAAAGTTGATTAATGAATCTAATCAGAATTCAGCCCCCAAACAGCCCATGAAATCTCAATGCATTGCTTGGATTTTCCTATCCTCTTCTAATGTGATTATCAAGATCTCAATAACCATTTCAATATTTAAATTAAATGGATCCATTTAAGACAGACATTGTAATAAAAACCAAGAGAAAAGGAAGAGAAATAACTCACAAATTGAATGGAAAATGTTACCAAAATCTTAACATTAATTTCAAGTAGCTGCCCTTGGTTTGGTTACAAAATCAGCCCTCTATGGAGGCTGGAATACACAAAAAAGGGGAGAGCAAAATCTTTCCCTCTTCCCTTCACGAAACTACCATAAAAATAGAGAAAAACTCACATAAAAACTAAAGCAAAAAATATCCTCTACAATGGTTCTACCCAGGTAAAGAAAAGGAAAGCTGAGTGGGAGTAGGTAGGAATTAATTGCAACTGATTGCTTCTGCCAAACTCCTTACATGTTCAGTCCAAATTGCAGGCCACTTCCTCTTCTTTTTCTTCATATTTTCGGGTCTCCAACTGGTTAGTGTGATCCATGTGCATTGAGCTTTAAATCCATGTCAATTTGGGGCCTTAAAAACCAGTTCTACATCAGCCCAGTTTCATAGCATTCTGCCTCTCTGTTGCAGACAATATTTGACACTCAATTTGATCTTTTCAGCATGGGAAGTCTTCAGATAATTGTGTATTTATGTGTTATCTTCCATTTGGGCTTTGTTTCACCTCATTTGAACCTCCCTAGCTCGAGATATTATCTTCTGAATGCATGAAGGTTGGCTGCCCGAGACAGGGTTCTGGCAGAATTCTGATTCTGGCTTCAACTCAAAATGAAGGTACCCAATCGTGCAATTCAGTCTTGGAGGTCTTCATCCAAGTTGTAGATCTATCTCTTATATTTCCTAAAAGATAAAAATCACATCAATTGGACAAGTGTAGCTCAAGTTATGCTAGAATTACAGAAACTGCTTAAAAATGGCTATTTATGTAGAATTTCTCCTAATGAACCAATTGACATGGAATCATAAAAACACTCTAACACAGCTGGAAACATGTCAAAATGCTAAGTATGAGGGCAAATAAATGTGTCAAATCTTGTGTTATCGGCCACACAACTAAGACAGCCCACACATAGCACAGCTAAGATAGCCCACACAGTCCACACAGCTCACACAACACATATAGTCCACACAAGCCATATGGCCCATATAGCCCTCATAGCCCACATAGCTCATACAATCCACATAGTCCATACAACCCATACAACCCATATAACCTCATTCTCTTAGGATGGAACACTCAGAAATTGAAATAAAAGTCCTTGAGATGGAGTTGGACATTAAGATGGATGATATTCCTCATACATCATCTTATAGTGCTAGGAAGGGGAAGCCCAGAATTAGATGGTACTACAATGTAATAGGTAACTACAATATATCATTTTCTTTTGTGTTTGAGTTTATATTGCACTAATATTTTATACTTGTCTTAATAGATCAAGAGGGTGTGGTTAAGGTCAAGAAGCTAAAGGTTGAATAAGTTTAGACCTTAGATGAAGAAAAAGTTGTAATTCATGCAAATGATCAAGTTGTCCTATACAAGACAAAGGATGACCTTTTTTAGGAGTAATGGGTCATTTGGTTAGGACCAATGCCATACTCGGTTCAAGACAATGTGATAGCTAAATTGGTGATAGTATGTAATAGTACTAATCAAATATTTATGATTTATGTTTCATTCTATTGCTAGTGTTTTTATATTTATCATAGCAATACTTTTAGTTTCCAAATGGTCAAATGGGCATTTGGTTTGCTAAGCACATTATTAGAATGTGGTGGAGAAATTATAGATTAGATATATACAACAAGCACTATGACTTTACCTTGATGAAGGAGCAAAATATTGATCAAAATTGCCCAAAAGGAATCATAAGAGAGCAATGGAAAGGCTATGCCTTCATCCATGATAAACAAAAACACAAGATAATTAATCAATTTTTTAGTATAACTACACTTGTACCAATGGATAAATGAACAATTGAGTTTATTTATGGAAGAAATGTGCAAGTAGAAGGCATAAAATAGAAGCAAGTAGACCATTCCACATACTACGGGGGTTTGAACTATTTGCACAGTTAAAGGACAAGATGATAGTATAACCATTATCTTTGAGTAAATAAAATTAAATTCATATAGATTTATTTAAGTTAAACCCTTTTTGTTGAAATGACAAGAAAATGAGAAAAAACATCCAATTGGTCCACATCAAAAGTGAGGGTTCATAAGTGAACGAGGAAGCAAGGAGTATAAGTGTGATGATTCAATTAAAAGTTTTATTAATTTCATGGCTAACATTTATTAGATGATTCGTAATAACTTTTGTGTTTACTTAGGAAAAACTCAATGAAACTTTAAGCTAAATGGACTTGTCACAGCATTCAGTACTATCTCTAGATGGTACAATTGGAATAGTATTTAGAAAGGAGCATCCAGGCCATATTTGTGGTCTAGGCACTACAAGAAATTTGACTTTTAGTAACGACTTTTTAGCGACGAATAAAAAGTCGTCACCGAAGGTCGGCCTACAGTGACGACTTTTTAGGTCGTCACTAAAAGGGGCATGTTTCAGTGACGACACAAAAAGTCGTCACAATAGGTCACCTTTTAGTGACGACCTTTTTTAGTCGTCACAATAGGTATACATTCAGCAACGACTTTCAGTGACGACCGTAAAAGTCGTCACTAAAGGGC
>JANHAO010004511.1:0-24124 GCA_026873985.1 Saraca asoca | reverse complement strand
TAGAGGAGAATCCTTCAGGTTGTTTCATGTATACCTCTTCCTCTAGTTCCCCATTGAGGAAAGCTATTTTCACATCCATTTGCTATAATTCTAGATCAAAGTGTGTAACTAAGGCCAAAATAATACGAAGAGAATCTTTCTTAGATACAGGAGAAAAGGTCTCCTTGTAGTCGATTCCTTCTTTTTGAGTGAATCCTTTGGTGATGAGTCTTGCTTTATATTTCTCAATATTCCCAATGAGTCTTTCTCTTTCTTAAAAACCCATTTACATCCAATGGCCTTAGCCATATTAGGCAACTCAATAAGATCCCAGACTCCAATAGATGCCATGGAATTCATCTCATCCTTCATTGCATCCAACCATAGATCAAATTCTTTGCAATTTATGGCTTGTGAAAAAGTTGTAGGATCATTCTTACCCCCAAGATCATTGTCCAATTCTTGTAGATACATGATATAGTCTTTTGAAATTACCGATGTCTTTACTCTTATAGATCTCATTAATGTTGGTTCAACATTTCCTTATGGGTCATGTTGTCAAATTAGTTGTTCAACCACTTTAAGCACTTCAGGAATAACTTGATCTATAGGATTATTAGCATTGGATTGTGGATCTTCAGTGATTGGTTGTACAACACCATTTCAACTTGAGGAGTATCTCGAATAATAACCAATCTTTCTCTTGATATGGAAAGTTGCTCTCTTTCAGAAACTATATTTTGAAATTGATTACTCCCACTAACAAAGTCATTCTCAAGAAACTTAGCATTTCTTGATTCCACAAACCTAGTACTATGTGATGGATAGTAGAATTTGTAACTTTTACATCTTTTGACATATTTGATGAAATACCCACTAATAGTGCTTGGGTCTAGTTTCTTTTCTTATGGGTTATAAACTTTTATTTTAGATGGGCATTCCCAAACATGCATATGTTGAAACTTGGTTTTCAACGCTTAAATAACTCAGATAATGTCTTTGGGATAGCCTTGGTTAGAACCCTGTTCAATATATACACTATTATCTTAAGAGCTTCAATCCACAATGATTTAGGCAGCTTAGAGTTGCTTAACATACTATGCACCCTATCCAATAATGTCTAATTTCTTTTTTCCACAACACCATTTTGGCCTAGAGAACCAGGCATGGTATATTGGGCAATGATTCCATGCTCTTAAAGAAACTTAGTAAATGGACCAGATGCTTGTCCATCTTTAGTGTATCTATCATAATATTTTCCACCTCTATCTATTCTATTGATCTTAATTTGCTTACCACATTGTTTCTCTAATTCTACCTTAAAAGCCTTAAATGAATCTAAGGCTTCACTTTTATTTTAAAGTATGTAGAGATACATATATTGAGAACAATCATCTATAAAGGTGATAAAATATTTTGGACCATAAGCATCCATTTCAGGACAACATATATCTGAATGTATGATTTCTAATATATCAGTAATCTTCTTAGCACCTTTCTTAGACTTGTTAGTCTGCTTTCCTTTTATGCAGTCTACATAAGTTTCGATATCAAAAAAATCCAAAGTACTTAGTACTCTTTCATTCACTAATCTCTTAATCCTATCAATGGAGATATGCTTTAGTCTCCTTTGTCACAAAATAGAGGAGTCTTTATTTATAATACATCAATTATTACCAGTATGAGTATGCAAAATAGTATTACATTATAGATGGATAGAGAAAAGACCATCAGACAATATATCATTTCCAATAAATTCAGATTTATAAATTAAACTGAAAGATGTATCTAAAAATTTAAAGGAATAACCCAATGGTACAAGTCTTGAAACTAAAATCATGTTTCTAGAAAAACTTGGAACATAAAAGGTCTTCTCTAAAGCTAAAATATAGCCACTATCAAGAGCTAATTTGCATGTTTCGATGGATTCCACTTGTGAGCTGATCCTATTACCTAATAAGATGCTTTGCTCACTTTCCATTGGCTTTCTTAGGTTTTGCATACCCTGCATCGTATTTGAATATGGATTGTAGACTCAAAATCAATCCACCATATATTATGATTAACATAAACTACATTAGATTCATAACAGAAAAATGAGGTTGGTTTACCTTTTTCTTCAAGCCACTTCTTAAATTTGGTGTAATCCGTCTTCATGTGCCCCTTCTTTTTATAGAAGAAACACTTGGACTCTTTCTTGATGTCACCTTCAGGTGGTATTTTACCTTTCCTTTTCTTACTGGCTTGATTCTTATTCTGATTCTGATTCTTTCATTGGTTTTGGTTTCTATCATGAGTAACCAAAAATGCACTCTCTTCTAGCTCTATAATCAGTCTGTTTTCTTCTTGAACACACATAGTCATGAGTTTATTAATTGACCATTTGTCTTTATGTGTATTGTAAGAGATCTTAAAAGGGCCATATTGCTATGGTAGAGTGTTCAAAATATAGTGCACTAGGAAAGACATAGACATTTTAACCTCAAGTGCCTTAAGTTGAGTTATAATATCCCTCATCTACATGATGTGCTCACTTACACCCTTCACTATATTGAGCCTCAAGGATGTAAAGTTTATGATTAGGGTACTAGTAAGCACTTTGTCTGAAGTAGCAAATTACTCATCGATTGCATTTAACAATTCTTTTACATTGTTATGCTATTCAATAAAACCATGAATACCAACAGAATTATTGGTCTTTACAAACATGATACTAAGGTAGTTAGATCGCTCCCATTGTTCATAAGGAACCTTATTAGCTTGAGTGCTGGTTGCAATAATAATGGGTTCATTCTTCCTTATAGCATAATCAATGTCCATCTATCCTAAATGAAGGAAAACTCATTCCTTCCAAACTTTATAATTGTCACCATTAAGTTTAAGAATATAACATTTTATATCAAAGAAATTTGTAAGTTGTTTAGCTGCATAAAATAACATATATGCTTACATGCTGAATTTTGAGACTAGAGAAATAAATCATATTTTACCAATGTAAATCATGCACAAAATTAATAAATCTATTGGCATAGAACTTACTTGTGGGCTAAAATCCTAATTCAATTAGATTTATTTAGCTGTATGATAAAACTATCAAATTATGTTTCTTTCCTTAATTTTTGTGGGTAAATTAAGAAATATAATTTGATATTTTATCCTAATTAAATATATTAAATACAATAAAAATTCATGTGAGATAAAATTTATTATATCAGGTACAATTAATTATAATAAATATTCTTAAATATTTATGATTCTAAACAAATCAATATATAAATTTTTACAATTATACTCTAATTATACAAAATTATATGAATCACTAAACATTTAAATAACTTCATGTAAATTGTTCAACAAAATTGCAAATAAAGGCAATTTTAATAAATATGAACTAGATTATAATAATTGACCAAACTATGCATATCATATCAAAAATTATATCAAAACAATCAACGTATGTAGTTTTTCCTAAATTAATTTTCCTTGGAAATTATAATATTCACAACAAACAAAATTTAGGAATATTAATGAAATCTTTTATAAAAATAAAATTTATGAAAAAAATTTTCAAAAAAATATCCAAAATAAAATTCTGGAAAAATGATTTTTTTTCTTTTTTTTTTCAAGCCAACAAAATGACATGTTGTTTTGGTTCTTAGCAAAACGACACCGTGTTTCCTTAAATGGTAGCCTAGACCATGAGTCAAAATAACATGTCATTTCACTTAATCATGGAATGAATGATGTGTCGTTGCGGTTGTCCCCAACCTCCATTCGAGTCATCTTGACTTGAAATAGACCCGACGCAATCCAAAAGTTGACTCAACTGATTTCGAGTATTTTTCATGTTTGATTGATCACTTCTAATGATATAAAAGTTAGAAATCCTTAAACTTAATGATTTTAATGATTTTACAACACAACACTTGAAAACAAGTTTATACGTAAATAAGAAAAGAAGACATTTTTCAAAAAAAATTTCAGCAATCATTACATCAAAGCAGAGGTACAATAAGTTTTGATACCACATGTAAGCCTATTCTAAATAATTAATGTTATACACTAAAAATAGCCTCGTGCGAATGAGTTCCCAGTCCTCGAGAGCCTGAGGACCAGCCCTTGCGTCTTAGTAAAGAGCCTTCAGGAGCTCAGACAAATGGCAACGAACGCATCAGGCACCAAACCCTGTCCCGACCGCCTCGCTCGACCATAGTCTGAAAGACCGCGCTTCAGCGACAACGTGACTCAGCGATAATAGGCCCGGGCATCGGATCAGTGGCTGCTCCCCTCGCGTTTACCCCCTCGCTGCAGCAAACCTAAAATGGCTTCCCCGAGAAGCTCTCGCTTGAGACAGCAGAGCACTTTGCTTGACACAACGGCATCTACAAGCCTACTTGTTGGCTTGGGAGGACCTGCCTCACGGCCCATTGCCGGGGTACAGACTCCTTGGTGTCTTTTCTCATTTATTTGATATAACACAACTGTAGATAGCATTTAATGCATAACATCTCTCCTTCTTCTATAAATAGGATTACCTTGTTAGCAGGAGGGGAAAGAGACGAATCTTGTAAACAAAACTTCCATATATTAACAATAAAATTTCCGCCGTGGACGTAGGGTCTGGTACCCCCCGGATTTGGCCGAACCACGTTAAAAATACTATCTTTCCTTCTCCCTCTTCCTCTTAGCCATCTTCCATAACACTTCAAGAGTGGCATTGATTCCTGAACTCTACATCCTGTTGATCGGAATTCGGCTCCTCCGTGTGAACCAGATTCCGATGACAACACTTAAAGATAAAAAATAACAATTATAGCGGAAGCTAGATCAAGCTAGTCACTTCTAGCCATTGATGCCCAATTGTTGCCTTTCTCTTCTTTACACACTGCATTCGAAAGCTTCCAATGCTTTTCAATTTCTCAAAATAATAGTGGTTCTACTATATGGATGGTTGATAGCATTGGGGATTCAAACACCCTATTTATAGAACTTTTCAGCTCATCACTAAAGCTTTCAAGATTTTTAGTTGTTTAGGAGTTATCTGAACCAACTACAAATCCTAATTCTTTTTGACATTGTATATTGGCCAAAAAATAGGAGATAAGGCTTACTGTTTATCTGTTTCAAAATTTTTGACAAGTTGTGGCAACAATCTGATTGTCCTTATCCCACTGGTGCAAACGGCCTAGTCTTATCTTACATGATTTACCTCCAAAGTCCAGAAAATAATAATAAATTCAAGTATGGTTGAATCATATTACCATCATTAGCATAGAAATTGACAACTAGTGCTTAGATAATCCGCTGTACATAACACCTAAAATGTTGGTTTTTATCTTTATCTGCAAAATAAAGATAGAAGAGATAGAGATAGTTATACCAACCACTAAAATCAGATTTTGGATTTATACACTGCAAAATAAACTTGAAGCGATGAACAATAATTGATGAATCACTTGCACGTGTGCTTCGTTAAATCTCTATTCGGCTTTCTATCAGACACCTTATAGGCATCCGCATTAGTCAATGATAAGAAATTCACAATTCCAACATTCAAGCAACTACTATATTCTCACATCCATAGAATAAAGGTAGTATAAACACATGAACCATAACAAAAAATCTAAAATAACATTAAAATCCGAATGCTATTCCCAGAAACAACAGGAATAAAAATGGTAAAAAATAAAATGAAAACAATATCCATAAGCATTAAATAAACACACATATGAAGACAAGCAACAAAGTTTTGATTTTTTACCACAAAGAAAGCAAATATAAAAAGACTAGAGTAGGTGTTCGTTTTTTTTACTTTCTAGGGAAAATGTTCACACAGATCCATAGGAAAAAAAAAAAGAAGGAGAAAACCAATTAACTAAATGACTCTAAAATCGGACCAAGTTAAATTTTCAAATAAAAAGAGTGCCTGTGCTTGTGTAAAGAGAGACATGAAAATTGGCAATAGAGAAAAGGGAGAAGCAGAGAAGTTTTGGGTGGATCATGATTGAGAAGCCTTGGCATGGCTTTCTTTGCAAATCAACTATAGAGATGGAAGATGAAGAAAAACATAAAAATTAGGGAGAGAAACTGAGAAGTGGGGTGTTTTATAGAAATTAGAAAGATAAGTGTAGTGACAAATACATTAAAGAGAGGTGGATGTTCAGATTTCAGAGTATCATTTCTCCCTAATTCTGTTTCACCTTGAAGGAGAGATCAATGGAGAAAAGTAAAAAAAAAAAAATACTTGTTAAGAATTTTGAAACTTCAAGTTGATTTAAGGGAAAGTGACTGGAGAAACAAAGGGGTTTTGAAATTTAAAATTGATTTAAAAAATGTGAAAACGGTAGAGAGAAAATGACAAAAAATTTGAAAGATGGAAGCCTCGCTCGTTGTGCGTTGGCGAGTTGGGGCAACGTGCATTGAGGGAATAGAAGGCATAGCAATGTCGTGGATAGATATCAAGAGTCAAATACTACATATATGGTAATAAATATTAAAACATATTTGGCACAGACTTCTATATGCCCCAGTTAAAACTGGGGCATTAAGCCTTGCTTACATGGCATGATTATCACAGCTCATTTACTGTGAGGGTGCCAGTAAAATGACGGGATATAGTTAAAATTCAACATTCAAATATTGCAATTTATTCTGTCATCTCTCAGCTGAAGATTGATAAAGAAAGATATTCATTGAGCATGAGCTTCTAATTGTGGATTGATATTCATCACTAAATTGATGATTTTGAGTAGGATGGTTAGCATGATTTTATCATTTTGATGATAATTATCACTGCAATTTTGGGCTGTTGAGAGATATTTCTATTATGTCCATTCAAGAGACATTTGGGTTGTCTGCCTTCGTCTTATGTTGGCTTTCTTTTGGATTTTCAAAAGATAGCTCTGATACAAAGTAAAGTTTTATACCGACTTTGCTTTGATGAGTAAACTTTATTGCATGGCTGCAAAACATAGAGAAAATAGTAATTGTAGACCAACATAAATACCTTCATTATAAACTTGATTAAGTTTTAGCAAAGTGAGCCAGACTATAAAAGCTTAGTACCAATTAAATTTGTGAGAATTTTGCTGGATACTTAAAACATCTTCAACAACCTGCAATTACATGTGAAGAACATGAAGTGTAAATGAGTTGACACTTAGCTAATGAAAGCATATTCTATGGAAGTCTGAGATATTATAGCCTGCAAGTATACATAATATCTCACCTAAATAGGTGATAGGACAAACAGATTAAGAGGGGGTGAATTGGTGTTTAAAATACAAATGTATATTTTAAAAACTTTCCCCTTTAAAAAAAGAGCGATACATAAGTATATGAAAGATCAAGTAAATAACGTATAAGGATAGGCAAATTAAAGTACATGAAAAATTAAAAGAGTAGGGAAAGAGAATCAAAGCATTAATGTATAAAGGTTTGATAGTCCAAAAAGAAAACCATCTCTTTTTAGGTCTACTCCTTTCTCAAGGTCAAATCCAACCTTAAGGGTTATCCACTAGTACTTTTTCTTTTGATAGCCCTTACAATCTTTTTCCACTTGACCTTTTAAGGACTCTAGCAATCCCACCTCATACTTGAGGATTTTTTAGCCTCACACTAAGGTACAATCCCTAGCTATAAGGTTTCTTGCAAGTATTTTACTCACACTTAACCCCTAACTAGTAAACCTTTTACAATACTCAAGAATAAACAAGGATTTATCTCAAAGAGACTACAATATTTCTCAGATTCTCACATGAATATATTTGCAAGTGAAGAGCTATAAAGAAGACTTTAAGAAATTGGAGAATTTAGAGAGAGAAGCCTTCTTAAAGAAGGAAAAAGATTTGTTTGAATTGTTATCTTGAAGTGAAGAACATCTTCTCTTTTATAGATGAACTTAGCACCAAAGAGCAATTTCATCAACTTGGCTCCAAGTCAAGTAGCTTGCTCTTTCCTTAATGTTCAATGAGTAGTCATTTTTTTATCAAAACCCTTTGAGGAGGAGTTGCTTGCTCTTTCAGTTGTGAGAGTGACCTCTAATGAGTTGTCATCATTGCTCATCTCCTTGCTCTTTCAGAATTTATTCAGCTAAAATAATTTTTGTCAAGTTAACATGATGTGAAAAATATCAAAAAGCAACCTAGCAGTGTCAAATTTTGCTGAAAAACAAAGTTGTAGCATGTCAAGGAGCAAAAAGCAACTTGCACATTTTCATCTTTTTCAAATTTTTTTATATAAACAAAGCTTTTAACATTAGCATGGATAGTTAGTACAATATCCATGCAATATAATTTATACCAAAGTAGTGAAATATCTCAATAAAATAGTTTGGTTAGTATTGTAAGCATTTCATAGGTTCAAAGAGCAATCAATTTTGGACTAGTGCAATCTACCATACTAACAGATTTTATAGAATGGTTTATAAAGAGCAATCAGCCATATTTTCCAACGCAAATATCAGGCATTTTAACTAGTAAACCATGTTATGTAATAAATCCCATTTCATCTAGCATACCATGAGATGTTACAAATATTTAGAGCAGTATCAGTCTAGTTGGCATACTATCAAACTAGTAGCATGTTACAAAGATCACCTAGCCATAGATATTTATGTTCTCAAGTTATTAAATGACTATGACTAAGAATAAAAAATTTATTGGCTTGAAGTAATAATTAAATTAGTCTTGCGACAATCTTAAGCCAGTAAGCATATGGTCAATAAGGTGCCAAAGCAATTATTAAACTATAGTTTTATAGCATAATGAAAACAATTAATATCATCATCATCAAAATTAATTTGTTTACTCGATTAGACACATGAGGTCCTACATTCTCCACTTGTTAATGATGATCATCCTGCAAAACCATGATTAGCAAAAAGGATACAATTCAGCTAAAACCTAACTGACATGAAAAGTTTCAAGAATTTGAGGTAGGGTGTCTTACTCTTATATGTTATAGTCCTCTTTGTTTGCAAGCCTACTTGCTTTTTGCATCAATTCAGTTAAGCATAAACATATACTAGTCATATTAGACTTCCTTAATCATGTTCTTTGCACTAGTTTTTAGTTCACACACATCTCTCCCATTTCATCATAAAAAACATCATGGACGGAATTTACCAATTTGCAACATACTAGACTCAACATATCAGATCAAAGAAATGCATACCAAGAAAACTAACAAGTATAGCAGAACAAGATCTAGTTGTCAGATAAATAATGACAAAGATACCAGTACTAAAAATTAACATATTGGATAAAAAATATACCAGAGCAGAAAAAGAATATGCATATACCAAATATAATAAAGATTAAAAACTAGCAAACTAGATCAAAATAGAACTAGGCACAAAATAACAAATCAGAGTAGATACTAATAGAACTAGCAAATAAAAAATGCATATAGTTATAAATACTCAAAATAAAGGATTATATATTAAATGTGAATGAAAGTACATGGTCTTAAGATATAAATGCAACTGTTACAACTTGAAAATGGGCTATATGAATTAAATGCCTCAGCTAGCAAAAGAAATTGTGTACAAGCTAAAGAACCTAAAATAGATGTTGACAAAACTTACTAACTACTTAGGAATGTGCAAAAAATATAGGACCATAGTGAACAACACAAGACTAAGCACATATCTAACTACCTAAAATGTGAAACTACATGAAGCTGACAACTATATGAAACACATGATGTGATAGGAAATTGTGCAAGTTCAAGGTCTACCAATTTTGCTTAAGGCATCTTAGATTTCTGAACCAACAATTGTAGGTACATTATTCATCTATTTTTTAAGTTGTGCATGTTCTTCCTTCAATTTTTCTAATTCCTCTTGCATGTACTCAACTTGAACTTCCAAAAACCTAATCCTTGCTTAAACTAGCTGAACTTATTAGATTCATTAGGCTAAGGATCAACTTGCTCATTGGTGGTGGCATTTTCATTTTAAGCAGGCACATTGGTTACTAATATGGCTCTGGTAATCTAGTTAGGTTGATTGCGACAAGAGGTAGATGGGGTGCTAGTGGAAAAAGAGTGTCATGGGTGTTGAAAAATACGTTAGCTATGTTAACCATGATAGGTGAGTTAAGTGGAATGTGAGGCATGTGAAGGCTTTGAGTGAAGATCACCCATTGTAACTCTTCATGAAAATTACCCATATACATGGGCTGAAAGAGGTAAATGGGTGGCAAGTAGGTGAATTCATTGGGTTCAGTCTTTATGACTATAAGTTGGTTTTGTTGGGTTATTAGAGGTTGTTCATTGATCAAAGGTTCAGCTTGCTCTTTGAAGGAGGTTTTAGCTTGTGTAGTTTGCGCATTCACATCAATTGCCACTAGTGAATTTTCAAATGTATTAGGTAGCTCATTCAAGACTATTTTAGGTGGCATAACAAGCTCAGACTCAACTTACTCTTTCTATGAAAGGGTATCAGTGAATGCATGTTCAACCACTTTGTTAAAATTAGAACTTCCTTGGTGCATAATAAGAGTTAGATAAGTTGTTTGATGGTCATCCAATGAGGTGCCATCATTCCCAAAAATTTTAGCTTGCATTTCCTTTTCATGGGGACTGGTAAGGGCAATAAAAAAGCTAAAAGCATCCTCCCCCACTATATGTACCATCCTTAGCTTGGCTGTCTTATTGAGGTTGTTTTTTTCGACTTAGGTCAGAAATACTAAGAGGAGTAACGAAGAGGGACTCTTCTTTATCTACATGAATTAGAATGGGTCATTAGGTTTGTTGCTCTTTAAAGGACTAGTAAACTAAGGTGATAAGTTAGAGCTCATCAACATTGCAGACTTTTTGGATGACCTTTCATTCCTTGCTTTTTGAACCTCCTTAGCATGCTTCTTTAAGAGCTTTTTTTGTTGCTTTTTCTCATCATTTGGGCCACACTTTTGCCTTTGGGATCTTCTTAACTAGTGAATCTAAATTGCTTTGGTATAGAAGCAAAACCTTCTCCTATCATAATGCCCTTGCTCTTTGCTATGAGGGATTTCAACATCATTTCTAGAAGAAGTATTGAAAGTTTTTGAAGAAGAGTCACTTTCATTTTTCTTTTGTAAATGAGAATCTTCTATTTTCCTTTTCTTACTAGAACTTTTTGAAATCTTTGGCTTTTTAACTTTACTCCCTTGATAAGATAAAGTCAAAGTCCAATTTGCATTCTTAGTGTTTCCTTATATAACCTTCCTACCAACCTCATGTGATAAGTTAAAACCAAAGTGGCTATAAATCCTAGTAATAATCATGCCATAAGATAAGGGAATCTTTCTTGTTTATTTCTTGGACCATATGTTGAATGATGAGATGCCCTAGTTTGATTTTATATTCATTTTTTATAGCTGAAAGTAAGAATACATCAAACCCACTTATATTACTCATCCATCCCTTGTTAGGAAAAATAATCTGAGAAATGATGTATAGGAGTACCTTTCTATTCTTAAACAATATATCACCTTTCAAAGTTGTTTTGCTCTTTCCACTAGAGATAAGAAGGGTCCATTGACCAAAGTTGTATCCTTGTATTCCAAGCCCCCTTATCTAGTGCCCCAAGTATCTGATTCAATAATGATGGAATGACTTCATGTTTTCTATCCCTTAGATATATCTTTGGTGTAGTGTCATCCCTCTGAGCATCAAGATTAAAATAAAAGAGCCTTTTATAGCTATTAAAGACAAAATCATCAAGCTCCAAAATAGGTCCCATCTTAACTTCCTTAAGTCTTCTACACAGGGAAAGCCATCAGATTCCAAGGAAGCTATGTCTACCCTTCTTGGGGTCACACATTTTTTGTAGGTAAAAGAGAAATAACATGTTTTGGCTAGTGGGCTTTTCTAAAGAGGTTTGAGAATTTGATTATAGTATTTTGGGATGC
The DNA here is from genome assembly GCA_026873985.1 of Saraca asoca. Lineage (NCBI taxonomy): Eukaryota > Viridiplantae > Streptophyta > Magnoliopsida > Fabales > Fabaceae > Saraca > Saraca asoca. Next base: position 12,251 of record JANHAO010004511.1, on the reverse strand, counting down.
CATTGTAGAAAAGAAACAGTTTCAAGGGAATAGGATGAGATTTTGATGATGACTTAAAACAAGGGTTCATAGTTTTATAGAGCAAAAAAATTGGTTTTTGAAAAATTTGAGCAAAAATGAAATGAGAAAATGGGTTGTTCAAAGTGACTTGAATGTGCAAGATTGAACCTTAAAAAATAGAACTTTAGGGATGATAAATCAGTGATGTATAGCAAGCAAGAGTAACTTAAAAATCAATGGGAAAAATGAATTTTGGAATGAAATGCAAGTAGAAGAAAGAAAAGGAAAATTTGTGACAAAAGCTAAAAGATGAAAGTAATGTGACTTGGTGGATTCAAGATTGAAGAAAGATGTAGAGAAGCAGTGGTTTTGGTTATGGTTCAACAAGGAAAAGGATGATGGCCTTAAAAAAAAATGAAGTTAGAAAAAAGAGTACAACTTTTAGAAAATGGGAAGTGAAAAAAATTAAAAAGATATTTTTATATTTTAGCCCAAAGTGTGTAAGATTGGTAAGGAGAGAAGGCTATGGGCCTAATTATTAGTAAACTTTAATCATGATAAAAAACATAAAATTCATTATCAAAACCAATATCCTTCATGTTCAATCATCAAGAAGAATATATTAGATGTGGAAGTGTACCTAAATCTATAGGAGTTGACATGATTATGGTTCTTGTGGCCCTTGATTTTCCAAATTGATACGTATGAATTTTCTTGAAAGGTACTCTTTATTTTCTATTGATATGATATTAGAAAATTAAAATCCTTCATCCAATTTGGGGACTATATATATATTTCTTACTTTTTCTCATTTCTAATTTGCCCATTATAAGTAAGAAATAAGACTTTAGGATCTCTACATATAGAAACTATTGACGTTGGAATCTGGTTCACATAGAAAGTCCTAAACTCTAGCCAATGGAAATGAATTCTTGGACCTAATGCTTTTTTTTAAGCGCATGTGTGAAGGGAGAGGAAGAAGGACTGAACTGGACAAGATAAGGTAGCATTTTAATGTGGTTCGGCTAAATCTGGGTAGTACTAGACCCTACGTCCATGACAGAGCTTTTATTAATATGAGAAAAGAGATTTTTACAAGGCTTTAGCCTATAAGTTTTTCGGCCTCCTCCCCCCTCTTCTAACAATGAGTTCCTATTTATAGAGGAGGGAAAGGTTACATATCATGATTATAAGCTACAGTTCTATTATATTAAGAAATAAATGTGAAAGATAATAAAACTTCTACAATTTGGCTGTTGTAGATTGCTTTTGCGGGGTGGGCCCCTTTTATCAGCTGTAGACTAGCATATGTGTGTCTTACACTTAATCCTGAGCAAGATGTCCATCTTCCTGGACTGGGACTCTTAACTCAAGGTCACTATCCGGGATCATTTAGTGAGCTCGGTGCTGTCTCTGTAGCATAGTGAGCTCGAGCAAGATGGTTGGGTGCTTAGCGAGCCGATCTTATGGTGACCTTGTTTTGTTGTCTTCTAGCGATGAGTGAGGTAGTGCCCATTGGGTGTCTTCAGTGAGCTGGGTAACTTAACTTTTACTGGGCTCGTGCTGACTTATCCTTCAAAGCCGATTTTTATCCATAACATGAGCCCCCCAACTCTTAATTCACTTTGTGGACTAGGAGTTACAATTTTTCTGAGGCTTTGTTTGTATTCTCAGTCAAAGTCCTTGCCTTCCTGAATTGTTATTTCAGATTTTTTTTCTATCTTTTCATTCTACTTCAGACCATGCTTTCTTTTGTTTATAGTTTTTGGCCATTGGCATGGCGTTGCCACTTGCTTTGGGCCATCAGATTAAGATCAACCAGATATCTTCTAGATTTTTGGTGGACCGAGCTTGTCCTTTTATATCCTTAGGGTCTTCTTTCTTTTTCTCAGAAGAGTTTAATGGAGGAATCTATCTAGCCTCCTATATTTTTGATATCTTGGCTTCTAATGAAGCTTTCTAAGGCGTTGATGGCCTGTTGTAGAATGCTTGGAGGCATAGATAGCCTGTTGCACGTGGCTTCCCTGCAGGATTCATCTTGTAAGTTCCCAACGAGTCTTGTGTAGATCTTGGATTACTTCCCCCAGATCCTTCCATGGAATCCAACACCGTCGATCAGGCTCTTGATGCCTTTTTGATTTGCACGAGGTCTGTTCTAGGAGGAACCACTGGCCAGGGATGGGAAGACTGTAGGAGTGGAGTTGTTGGTCTTCCTGCTGGCAGAAGTTTGCCTCCCTGTAACTGACTCTTCACTTTCTTGTTAGAATGGTAGTGTTAGGCTTTCAGGCTTTTGCCTTTGGTTCTTATATTTCTTCTTCTTCTAATCTAATTTTACCCCATTGGATTGAGCCTTTTAATGTATGAGCTCTTCTGCAAAGCTTTTGAATGTTGTATTGGATACTTTGTGCACAATTGTTTGTACACTTCTGATGATTAATGAAATATTTTTCTAACCAATCGATTGTGCTCTCAACTTTTCGATCTTCTATTACCTTTGGTGAGAAAGAGTCAGGTCGCATGTAAGCTGCACTTGATGGGAGGTCACATGTGAGCTACAGATACTTGGTTGCATGAGAGCTGCAATGAATTTATTTCAACATCCTTGTGATGTGGCGAGCTTGTAGCCAGTTATTAGGTTTGAGTGTGTCGTAGAGGTAGGCTCCATGTCATTTTTTGGTTATGTTTTTGTTGCAAGGTAGGCTCTAAGGCCGTCTCACTCTCAATTTTGTTTTGTTTTCATTGCCAGGTAGGCTTGGGGCTGTCTCACCCTCGATTTTGTTTGTTTTCATTGTGAGGTAGGCTTTGGGGCCATCTCACCCTTGGTTTTATTTTGTTTTCATTACAAGGTAGGCTCTAGGGCCATCTCACCCTCGATTTTGTTTTGTTTTCATTTGCATCATCACGAGGTAGGTTCTAGGGACATCTTACCCTCAAATGTAAGGTAGGTTATAGGCTGTCTCACCCTCAGAAAAAATTTTTCATTTTGTTTTTATTGTCACGAGGTAGGCTTTGGGTCGTCTCACCTTCAGACGCAAGGTAGGCTCTATGGCCATCTTACCCTTGGACGTGAAGTAGGCTCTACGCTGTCTCACCCTTAGATAAGTTTTTGCATTACGAGTTAGGTAACATTTTTGTGCTTTGGCCAATCAGCTATGAATTCGATAAGTTTAATCGTAGGGTAATTTTAAGTAGTGTTCCATTGGACAATTCATACAGAGATTTCAAAACCATAGTAAAGTTCATGAGAATGTTACAAGATTAGAATATGGTTCTGATGGAAGGCTTTGGCTCTTGACCTGCAACTCGTTGGGCTTGTTGAACTCATAGTTCTAGTGGCCTTATCATATAATCCTGTAACCAGCCTCTTCTGACGAGGTCTTCTATGGCATCTTTTAGTACCCAACATTTTGAGGTGGTGTGTTTGACCTCATTGTGATAAGCGCAGAATCTACTTGGATCTCTGAACTCGAGGGGAGCTCTTATTGGCTTGGGCCTCCCAAAGTCTTCATTATGCTTTTATATGGTAAAGATCCTATCTTGCGTGTTTGATAGGGTGGTGTAGCTCTTGTAATGACCTCTAGGTCGCTGAGGTCTTGTCTTTTTCATGAGCTAAGAAATAGGATCATGATTACGACTTTTGTCACCTTTCTTTTTGCTCACGATGGGACCACTGGTGTTCACTTTTATCTTAGGCTCTTCAATCTCAAAAGTTTCTTCCCATCTTATTTGTTTGGTAGCTTGCTTATAGAATTCAGTGAGATCTTCAACTGGGGACTTGTAGAGGCTTTTATATAGCTTTTCGTCTTTGCAAAGTCCCACCAAAATCACTATTAGGATACTTTCCTCCAAAGGATTTTCCATAGAGCTGGCTTCATGCCTAAATCTGGCTATGTAGTCTTTCAGTGATTTATTTTTGCACTGAAAGATCATTACGAGATGACAAGGAGGCACGAGCTGCCTCTTTAGTGCTCGATATTGATAAATGAATTTTCTTTGGCATTCTTCCCAGCTATTGATGTTGTGAGCCAGGAGGCTTTTGAACCATGCTCAGGGTATACCTCCTAAAGGCCAGGAAGATGTGGCATTTGACTAGAGGGTCAGTTGTCTGAAGATCCATCTAAATCTTGAACACATCCAAGTGGTCGCTTGGGTTACTATTCCTATCATACAACGGGATCGCGGGTACTTTGAGTTTCTGTGGGAGGGGCTGAATTTCAATCTCCACAAAAAATGGTGAGCTTTCCTCATAGTGAGGTTAGTTGTTTTGAGATGTGGGCACTCTTCTAATTGCTTTAGAGTTTGGAGGACTTCTTCCATTATTCTATCCCATATTTCGGGTTAAGGGGCGGAGCTTTCCACTTATTGCAAGCCCCCTAATTGCTAACTGACGTGATCTTCACAGGGCTCTTTTTGGGCTTTTTTTCTGAGTTATTGGAGTTGTGCCATGATTTCTTCTTGCCTTTGTGCACCCTAGGCTTATGCTTACACCAGTGCTTTCACAGTTTTGGCCAACTCATTCACCGCACCTTCAAGCATTTGCTGAGGTTGGGGAGATGCTTGTGCCTCACCTATTCTGAGGGAGTCATTTTGCTAGCGATGAACTTCGACAGTGGGAACATCTACCAGCTATACAATTGGAGTGTTTGAACTCCTAGTGGTCCTTCTTCTCACCATTACTGAACTGCAAGGGACACTTCAGAAAGCAGATGGGTCCCCATAGATGGTGCCAAAATGTTGATGTTAGAATTTGGTTCACACGGAAAGTCCCAAACTCCAACCAATGGAAATGAATTCTTGGACCTAATGCTTTGTTTTTTCTAAAGCGCAAGTGTGAAGGGAGAGGAAGAAGGATTGAACTAGATGAGATAAGGTAGCGTTTTAATATGATTTGGCTAAATCTAAGCAGTACTGGACCCTATATCCATGGCAGAGCTTTTATTAATATGAGAAAAGAGGTTTTTATAAAGCTTTAGCCTACAAGTTTTCTAGCCTCCTCCCCCTTCTTCTAATAATGGGTTCCTATTTATAAAGGAGGGAGGGGTTACATATCATGATTACAAGCTAGAGTTCTATTATATCAAGAAATAAATGTGAAACATAATAAAACTCCTACAATTCAGCTGTTGCAGATTGCTTTCTATGAGGCAGGCCCCTCTTGTTGATTGTAGACTAGCATATGTGTGTCTTACACTTAATCCTACTTTGTTTGAGCGAGATATCCATCCTCCTGAGTTAGGACTCTTAGCTTGGGGTCATTGTGGCGGATCATTTAGTGAGCTCGGTGCTATCTTTATAGCATAGCGAGCTCGAGCAGGATGGTTGGCTACTTAGCAAGCCAGTCTTATGGTGACCTCATTGTATTGCCTTCTAGCGATGAGTGAGGTAGTGCCCGTTGGGCGTCTTCAGCAAGCTGGGTAACTTAGCTTTTGTTGGGCTTGTGCTGACTTATCCTTCAAATTCGATTTTTACCCATAACAGAAACCCATACTTAAGAAGATGATTTAGACCCATTTAACCTTAAACTTTATTAAATTAATTTAATTTGGGTCAAACCTCATGATAGCATATATACACAATTATTATTATGTTAATTAAAATATCTAATAATCTCCTACTTGGACAACATATGTATATATATACATAACAATTTATTGTATATCATAATATAACCTTATGAGCTTAAAATTGCTATCATTACCAAAATTATCTCTATTCAATCTGGTGCATCAATCATATCAACATAGAATCAAAGTGATCTTTGTTACAATTATGGTAACTAGATCTATCAATGGTCATGTATATCAATATAACTAATGACATAGATCAAGCATGGATATATAGCATGAAAATTTCATGCAATGTGATCTTAACCAGCTGGTCCAACCTTGTTCCTAGGTGAGATTAACCAAACAAGATCAAAGTGTAAATATATAAAATCTTTATACTGTAGTAAATAATCATAAAATATCCATAAAACATATCTATAAACAAAAGGATCAATAAATACAAACTCCCACTAAACTAACATATCATAAAGTGATACAACACTTATATGAATGGTATACTCATGATAGACCCTGTGTCGTAAACCTTTAATAAGAAAATCTACAACCATAGGAGTTTGTTTCAATATCCTCTATAGATATTTGACCACTTTGAACTCTTTCCTCAATGACTAGGAACTTAATGTCTATGTGCTTCAACTTTGACAAGCTCTTATTGTTGTTGGAATATAGCACTACTGACTTATTGTCACAAAATAACTTTAATGGTCTTTCAATACCATTCACAATTTTTATCTCGATGACAAAATTTTGCAACCATATCCTATGATTGGATGCCTCATAACATGCTATAAATTTAGCTGCAATGGTGGAAGAAGCTATGAGCATCTACTTAGCACTCTTCCAAGAAATAGCTCCACCAATAAGTAGGTAGATATAGTCTGCAGTGGATCTACAACTATCTTGGTATCCTACAAAATCGAAGTTAGAATACCTAATGATCTGTAATTGATTTGATCTCTTGTATGTGAACATGTAGTCTTTTATTCTCTAAAGATATTGCATAACCCTTTTGGCTACTTTCCATTAGTCCATTCCTAGATTGCTCAAATATCTACTTAACATCCCAATAATGTACGTAATATCTAGACACACACAAATGTGAGCATAAATCAAACTCCATACAACTGAAACATAAAGAATCTTCTACATTTCTTTAGTTTTAAAATCATTATTAGGGCATTGTTTGAGACTAAACTTATTTCCCTTAGCAATAGGAATGTTACTTAGTTTACAATCCTACATGCCATATCTCTTAAGAACCTTTTCGATATAGCTCTTTGGTGACAACCTAAGAGCATCTCAAGAGTGATCTCACTGTATCTGTATTCCTAACACAAATCAGGCATCACCTAGATATTTCATCTCAAATTTCTTTCATAAAAATCTCTTAGTTTCATGTAATAAGCTTATATTGTTACTGGCAAGTAGTATGTCATCAATATATAAAATAAAAAAAAAATGTGCTTACTCCCACTGAATTTATGGTATATACAATGACTAACCACATTAATCTTGAAACCAAAAAAGATGACAACTTGATGAAACTTGTAATACCATTGACGGGAAGCCTGCTTAAACCTATAAATGGATTTCTTTAATCTACAAACCATTTGTTTTGAATCAACATAAACAAGACTTTTAAGTTGCATCATGTAAATTGTCTCATCAATGTAATCATTAAGATATGTTGTCTTAACATCCATTTGATGTAACTTAAGATCAAAATGTGCCACCAATGTCTTTATAATGCTAAAAGAGTCTTTCAAAGAAATCAAAGAGAAAGTCTCTTTATAATCAATGCCTTCCTTCTAATTAAAGCCCTTGGTGACATGACTAGCTCTATATCTTTCCACATCACCTTTTGAATCCCTCTTGGTCTAAAATATCCATTTGCAACCAATAGATTTCACACCTTTATGCAATGGGATAAGATCCTAAGTCATACCCAAAAAAGTAAATAGTAATTACACAAAGCTAAAAGGGAACATAAAGTAACTTACCCTTGAGAAAGAGCACCCTAATAGCAAAAATGTAGTGAAGAAATCTATTGAAAATGGTAGCAAAATCAATTGTGATTTGTATTCATTTAACCATCCATGTCCATCCTTGTTATAACTCACATCTATATTGGCTTTTGGATTATTGCGATTTGGGTCATTATCGATTCTGTTAAATAAGAGTCATATTAGGCTAACCTATATATAACTATTTATCCATTTATATTTATGTTTAATATTTTAATAAGATAAAAAAGATAATATATTTGGCATTTTTTGTAGAATAAAAAGGTTATGTTTAACATTTTGATATTTGTAAAGATACTTGCAGTTCAAAATTTTCGTAGAAGTCAACTATTATTTGTTTATGTAAAATATTCAACTTTAGTTTTTCTATTTAAATATTAGTGGTTAGTTATTTGTTTTAGTAAGTTTTCAAGTTTTTTTTTTAAATGCTAATTTCAGATAAGGTGTATTTTTTCTATTCTAGATGTTTCAAATTTTAAAAAAAATGCTAACTTTTAGATCACATTTATCCGAGTTTCATTTTTATATATGTTGTATATGTAATATGTAGAAAAACTTTGAGGTAAAAAAGGAAAAGTATGACAATAAAAAAATATTTTATTCTTAGTTTATTAGTCATTTCTTCAATTTTGTAGTGCAGGTAAAATATTTTTAAAATATAATTTAAAATTTTAAAAGTAAATTTTTTTTTAATTATGGAGTTAAAATATAATTTAAAATTTAATAGTAAAAATTATTTTTTAACAATGAAGTTGTTGATGATGAAATTTGGTTCTTCTGTATTCTAACTAATGAGTATGGTTCTTAAACCCCAAGCTGCTTTCTGGTCTATGAAACATGAAGAAAGGAAGAAGATGAAGAAGATAGAGAGGAAGAGAAACAATGGAGTGCTGTGGTTTAATGTGGCTCGGCTAAATCTAGGTGGCACTAGACCCTACTTCCACAATAGCTTTGTATTGATCTTTGGAAAATATTATAGTGTGCCGGCTAATCTTTCTTCAGCCCCTACAAGAGTTCTCCTCCTCCTTTTATAGAGGGAGGGAGGCTACATGTAATGATTACAAGTTGTAATCCTGTTACATCAAGTATTAAATATACAAGACAGTATAATCTCATACAATTTAGCTTTTGCAAGTTACTTTCTGTGGGGTGGGCCCCTCTTATCTGCTAAATTTGAGGCTTGACATGAGCTTATTAGAAGTTCCACTTCACTAGGTATCTCATTAAGCTTTGTGCCTAGGCAACACCTCTCATTCGCAAGGTTATACCCTTGAGCTCGTTGCTATTCTTCATTCGACGAGGACAAGCTTTAGGTGGAGCAAGCTCGATTCTTATGTGAGCTGAGGTTTAGTTGAGCGATTTGTCGAGCGCAGGAGCTGGGATCTCACACTCCCATCTTTAGCGGGCTGGGCATCTTCTACTTTCTAGTGGGTTTCTAGTCTTGCTTTGTGAGATTGATTTTTACCCACAACATAAGCCCCCCAACTCTCAGTTCGCTTTTACGGAATGGGAGTTGCAATTTTTCTAATGTCTTATTTACACTTTTAGTCAAAGTCTTTGCTTGGCCATATTGTCATTTCATATTTCATTTTTGTCATTTCATTCTACTCCAGACCATTGTTTACAATCTCTGGCCATTAGTGTGGCAACCTCATTTTTCCTAGATCGTTCAATCTAGGCTAGCTAATTATCTGTTAGGTCTTTCACTAAACCCAGACTAGTCTATAAAGTCTAAGAAGCCCTTTTTTTTCTTCATGGAATGGCCTGATGAATGCTACAGTAGAGCCCCCCATGTTTCTAGTAGGTTGGCTTCTGATAAAGCTTTTTGAGGCATAGACAGTCTGTTGTAGAAGGTTTAGAGGCAGGAATGGCCTGCTGCACATGACTTCTTTGTAGAATCCATCTTGTCAGCTTCTGGAAAGTCTTGGATTACCTTTTCACGGCCTTGCCGTGATTTCTAGCCTTGCCAGCTAGACTTTCGATGCCTTTTTGGATTGCTCAAGGCCTGATCCAAAAGGAATCACCGACATAGGATGAATATAAGCAAGAGCAGTTAGGCTTGCTGGTCTTCCTACTGGTGGGAGTTCATCTCCTGGTAGTTGGCTTTCTACTTTCTTTATGCTTTTGATATTATGCCTTGAATCTCTTGATGTAAACTTTACCTCATTTGGTGAGGCTTTTTAATGAATGAGCTTTTCTCTATTATTTCACTCCTGAGCACTATATCGAATGCTTTGTATCCTGTTAGATGTAATATTTCTGTAGATCAATGAAATGTCTCTTTAACCAATCAGCCATATCTTTAGCTTATAGCTGATCTTGTCATTTAATTGCCCTTTTCGTAATGAGCAATGGTTAGGACGTATGTAAGCTGTATCTAGCAAGAGATTGCATGCAAGCTGTGATCTTTTGGTCGCATACTAGTTACAAATATCTAACTGTATAAGAGTTGTAGTAGATTTATTTTAACGTTTTTTGTGCTATGGCGAGCTTATTGCTCGTTGCAGGATTTAAACGTTTATACTAAATTTTGAGTGTGTTGTTAAGGTAGGCTTCGTGTCATCTCACCCTTGGATGTGTTTTCCATTTCTCGAGGTCAAATTTGTGCCATCTCACCCTTAGATGTGTTTTTGTTTCTCAGGGTAGGCTTTGCACTGTCTCACCCCCGGATGCATTGTGAGGTGGTGAAGAGGTAGCTTGTCACTGTGCTAATGATACTTATGTCTTAGCCAATTGGCTAGGCATGAAGTTGGATGAATGTAAAGTGTTTTGCTAGGGATAATAAAAAATTTAAAGCATTATTATCGAAATCAAAATCATATTATTGGATTAGAATATGGTCCTAATGATAGGTTCTTGTTCTCAATCAGTGACCCGCTGAGTCTGTTAAGCTCACTACTCTAATGATCTCACCACATAATCCTGTAAATGACCTTTTCTGATGAGGTATTCTATGACATCCTTTAGCACCCAACATTCTAAGGTGGTGTGTCCAACCTTGTTATGGTAAGCACAGAATCTACTCAGGTCTTTGAATTTACTGAGGGCTCTCATTAGCCTGGGTTTTCCAAAATCTTCTCTCCCCATTTTTGCCATGAAGATCCTATCTTGCACATCAGATAGAATGCTATAGCTTTCATAGCGGCCATGAGGTTGGGGTCACTCAGTCCTACCCTTCTTTGCAGGTCAACTGCCAGGACCATTGTTTTAGTTCTCCTCACTTCTCTTTTTGCCTTGAGGAGTGCTTGCCACTTCGCCTTTATACTTGGTCTCCTCCATGCCAAAGATTTCCTCCCATTTGGTTTGCTTGGTAGCTTGCTCATAGAATTTAGTGAGGTCTTGAGTTGGGGACATGTAAAGGCTTTTGTATAACTTCCTGTCTTTGTAGAGTCCCACCAAGATTGCTGATAGGATGCCCTCCTCTGAGGGGTTTCCTACAGAGTTGACTTCATGCCTAAACTTGGCCATATAGTCTCTCAACGACTCACCCTTGCATTGAAATATCATTGCAAGATGATAGGGAGGGGTAAGCTGCCTCTTCAATGCTTGATATTGATTAATAAATTTTTTTTGACACTCTTCCTAACTATTGACACTACAAGCTGGGAAGCTTCTGAACCATGCCCAGGGTATACCTCTTAATATGGCTGGGAAGATGCGGCATTTGACTAGAGGGTTGGTAGTTTGAAAATCCATCTAGATATTGAATGCATCTAGGTAGTCACATGAATCGCTATTTTTGTCATACAGCAAGATTGTGGCCACTTTGAGCTTTTGTGGAAGGGGCTACATTTTGATCTCCATAGAGAATGGTGAGCTCTCCCCATAATGAGGTTAACTATCTTGGGATTGGGGGCAATCCTCTAGTTGTTTAAGCCTTTGGAGGATTTACCTTATTATTGGATCTTGAACTTTAGGCTAAGGGCTAGAGCTCTCAACTAATTGTGAGCCCCTAGATTGTTGATCATAGTGGTCATCATGAGCTTCTTTCTGAGCTTTCTCATATAGTTGCTGGAGTTGCAGCACTATTTCTTCTCGTCTTTGTCCATCTCAGGCTTGTGCTTGTGCTAGCACTTGAACAGTTTTAGCTAGCTCCCTTACCATGCTCTTAAGCACTAGTAGCGACCAATGAGGTGTTGGTGCTCCTTCAGTTTCAGGGACAACAATAGGTTGAGGACAAGCTTCGACAATGGAAACATCTACCTGCTGAATAACTAGAGTGTTAGAACTCTTAGTAGTTCTCCTTCTTACCATTGTATCAGGTCAGAAATGTGATTCAGAAAATAAATGGGCCCTTCCTTTAGTGCCAAAATGTTGATGATGAAATCTGATTCTACCATATTCCAACTAATGAGTATGGTTCTTGAACCCCAAGCTACTTTCTAGTCTATGAAATATGAAGAAGGGAACAAGATGAAGAAAATAGAGAGGAAGAGAAACAATGGAGTGCCGTGTTTTAACATGGCTTGGCTAAATCTAGGCGGCACTATAGCCTACATCCATGGTAGCTTTGTATTGATCTTTGGAAATTTTACAGAGTGCCAACTAATCTTGTTTCAGCCTGATGTATGCAAAAACTTATTGCACGTTTTAAAATTACCACAAGCGCATGGTGTAGTTGTAACAAAGAACCGGCGAGTACGGGTCGATTCCTCAGGGA
>JANHAO010004510.1:0-24099 GCA_026873985.1 Saraca asoca | reverse complement strand
ACATGAGATAAAATAGACATTTTTGAGTATGTAATGTAATCAATGATTGGTAGTCAACTCTCTGATCTACACATTCTATCTTTCTTTGTAGAGTAAGATAACTCCTTATTTTAGCGAAAGAGATAAAGTAGGTTCTCTATTTTGTAGGATCTGTACAAAGGTGGGCTCCATTCACCATGATCAGCTCATTATTCTCTCTTGCCAGAATAGGAAAAGGTCGATGTATGCTATGAGTAAAGAAAGAATTGCTATTTATCTAGAGCTGCCTCAACCTTGAGCCTTATTCATGGAGAATGAATTGATAGAACATTATATTCTGACCATCCATTCTAAGTTCATTATTGAGCAATTTAATCCTGACAGTCTCAGAACAAAAGCTAGCGCAATACAAAAATAACTCGAGAATAAAAAGTCAAACACAAAATGGATGATCTATTACAGGATTTTTTTATTTATTATTTTGCCTTTTACCAACTTGTGCACTTGAAAATTTTTTGTAATCCCAAAAGAAATTCAAGAGAAAAGGAAAAAATAAAGGGAAAAGAATCAGACTACCAGTTTATCTCACACTTCACTGGCTTATGCCAATAGAAAAGTATAAATTTTACGGTTTCAGCATTGAGCTCCGTTGATAGCAGAGCACTTTGTGCGTCTTTCACCATCACTATCTGTCTTCACACCAATGTTACTCATCTTCACCATAGATTTTCCAAATTCCACATTAAAAGTTAATTCAAGTAAGCCTCTCAAGCCTATGTATCTCTGAACTAAGGTTTTGGTAGAAGCATCGGTCCATAGCACTTGACCTGACTGCAGAATCCCACGCCCATTCCTCAAATTCGCGAAGAACGATGTATCGAATCTGTTCTGGCTGCCTGTGTCTAGGGCAACTCGCTTCGATCCATCTCCATCTTGCGGGAAAATTGCTCGGAGTTGCGGAAGAAACGCAGCGTTGATTGAAGGATCAGGACCGTTGTTAGTGAAGTTGAATAGTATGTTTCTGATCAATCCACAAGATGTCGTACCAATGGTATGTGCACCTATATATATATATATATCCACATAAATATATACATTCACTAATTGAAATTTGAAACTGCAAAACATTTATCATTTAAATAGTTTAAAGAGTACATCTTAAGTTTGAAAATGTGAACTTACAAACAAGGGTGGCAAGGTCTTGAGTGTTAAGACCCTTTGCAGCAAACTTCTGTTCTTGGAGATCAACAGAGTCACGAGGGCCTGGCAAATTGAGGGCATCAGAAGCTTGTGATACGCGTCCATCTTTGCGTCCTTTAGGCACTTGATAGCTTAATCCACCAGTCTGCATGCAAAGAAAGATTTAGCAAATTAATGGTTGAAACATTATAACTCACATAATGAAACAAAAGTGAAGGAGGCAAGTATAAACCGATTCATTTGAGATATAATTCGTTTTTTTAAATGATAGTAATAGAAATAAAAAAGCTAATGCTAATGCTACTTCTGAATCAAATTAACGTTACTTGTTTCACAGCAAACGGATACAAAAAGTAAGATTTGACGGAAAAATTGAGAAATATATAGAATTGAGGGGGGTTCAATTAAAAATTTTCAGTAAAAAAATGAAATGAAAGAAAAAGGAACTAATTTGTGGGGATTAGGTTTAATCTCTCGACATAATCAAACACCATAAAATAAACGAAGATAGTTTGATTTAAATTATATAATGTATGTAAGAGAACAAGTATAAAAAATAATGTAAGAAATAACAGGTGTAAATAACATTAAATTTAAAATAAATTACCAAAACGATAGAATCACGAGCAGCAAGGGTGAGAATATCAGTGCAAGAGACAACACCAGGGCATGCAGCCTCAAGCTGCGCTTTTGCATCATCAATAACCTCAAACCCTTTTAAACTAAGGTTTGGAATTGCTGTTTTCTCTGTGTTAGGGCCATCAATAAGAACCGAATTAAGCATCACAACCTTGTACAAAGCAGTCATGGAAGTGCATTCTAAGTAGCCCTGCTGCCAAAGAGATGTTAGACCTTAAATGGGACTGAACCGTGGACCTAACAATGACCACAGCTGTAGGACATGTCCTTGCATACAACCCTACACGAAGGCCTTGGCCAAGGACGCTGGTTGCCCCAACAGCCAATGCAAGCAATAGGAACACCAAAACGAACCCTTTGCAATGGAAAATCCTCTCCATTTGAAAAGAACAGATTGTAACAGCGATTCAAACAATGTATGTATACTATAGGATACAGATTGAAGGGCAAGTATATATGAGATGATCGTTAGTGCTTTGAGTTTCGCTTCGATGGTGTGTGATGCTGATGAATGCGAGCTGCTTCTATTTATAGGGGTTTGAGTTAGGCTGCGTGCATAGTTATCATTCACATTATTTTTTATATTTATATGCATAATACAGTCTGGATCACTTTATCTAATTTTAAACAAGTGGTGAAAACTTTATTTAAATTAAACACGTGTGGTGTAAGAAAATGGATGAGAGATTTATGCCTTGAAGTAGCATTTAGAGGTCAAAGTTGGGGTAAGAAGTAAGCAAAGCCGGCTAGAACAGAAGTGGCATGCATGAGGCATGGGCAAAGATATTAAAGAATTTGGATCACCCTTCTTTTTTTTTTTTATGGTGTTCTTGTTATATTAAAAAGAGATAAATAAAATTTTTTTATGTACAGTAAGATTCACAATTTTTATAATACAAGGAGAATCACAAACTTTTATATTTATCTCTTGCATAAAAAAAATGAATAGAAGAAGGAGAAGGTACAAATGCCAAAAGAATATAAGGATGGGGTTGAGTTGGGGATATAAAAA
The DNA here is from genome assembly GCA_026873985.1 of Saraca asoca. Taxonomy (NCBI): domain Eukaryota; kingdom Viridiplantae; phylum Streptophyta; class Magnoliopsida; order Fabales; family Fabaceae; genus Saraca; species Saraca asoca. The sequence continues at coordinate 21,269 of JANHAO010004510.1, read as the reverse complement.
GGTATTTTATATTTATTTCTTTTCCACCAAACAAGTAAAAAAGAAATGAAGAATCTCGAAAATACATGGGGATGGGGATGAGTTGGGTGCAATGTAACAGAAAGTAGGCTCACTGAACTTTTTTTGTCTTAAGACTAGTGATTCTCTTTATGCAACTCCAATGTAGGGAGTTTTTAGACTTTTTGCACATAATGTTTTTAGAAAATATTGTGTGTATTTTTGGGGCCATACAATTAGGCTGCTAAAAGCCCAATGGATAAGTCCAGCTGATAAGGATACAACTCATCTAGGATTGAGGTCGCTGGAGCAAGCTATCAGGTTGCCGATCCAGGATTAGGGTCGCTGGAGCTAGGCATCAAGTCACTAAATGCGAACTTAGATCACTAGTCAACAAGGGTCAATAGCAACCTCAGGTCGTTAAGGACTAAGTGTAGCCCGTAGATTGAAGCATGCTTTCCCAAACATCAATCCAGGGAAATCCGTTTACTTGCCTATTTAATGAAAGTCCGTTATTATCCGTTATGTAACCAATTCATTATTCTTTTCCATTATGGAATTACATTATAACACCCCAGCCATTATAAAAAGGGGTAAAAATCATTGTAGAGGGAGAAAGATATGTGATCAATAGATGATCATCAAATACTTAGCAAAAAGACTGAGGAATAAAATAATTATGAACGTAGGCATTGCACTAGGCCGAACCATGTTAAAAACTCCTAGTGTCCTCCATGTTCTTCCTCTCGCTCTCTCTTTTTACACTCACAATTTGTAGTTTGGGGGTATTGGACTTTTCGGTTGATCAGATTTGTATGTCAATATTTTGGCACTAGAAGAAGGGCCCTAAATTGCATTCTCCTGGATTCTCCGTCCAACTTGATGGCTAAAGGAAGAATCACCAGGAGTTCAGATGCTGCAGTTGACCAGCCTGATGGTCGCATGGAACAACAGAGGGACCTAGTTCTTCTTGCAGTAGGCACTTCTGCTATCCCCACCATAGGTGTTGCCATTGGCGTGCCCCCATCAGCCCCTCGCTAGCCTATTGCTATTATTCCTGGGATTGATGGAGTGCAAGCATGGCACCAGCACCAAGAGGTGCTTGAGAACATAGTGAGAGAGCTGGCTAAGGCAGTTAAGGTACTGCCTCAAGCACAAGCCTAGGACATGCGAAAGCAGGTTAAGGTTGCTATGCATAGAGAAGTATTCTAGTAGATATGGGAAGGGGCTTAAGAGGAGAGGCTGATCAGAGTACTTTAGTGCACTAGTTCAGCTCGCTCTTCCAACTTACGAACAAGATCAGAGGTTCATCGAGCTCGCGAGGATAATGATAATCAGTGATGTGGGAATTCACGTCGAGTTGAAGGCTCGAACAGGGCCAGACATGGACATATTCAAATTGATACTCATTGGGCCACGGGCACAGGGGAAGGCATGGAACCTCAGATCACCATTCCTGTTGTATACGAAATTCTGCCCAAGGCGAGGCAGCGGACTCAGGATCCTCGAATGAAAGAGATCGTTAGTTCACCAGAAGCACGTCAGCAAGCCTCTCCTTGGCAAAGTCTCCCCCAGCAAGCTTTTCCTTAATGAGCTACACCTCGCTGACCGATGTCCCGATAAGACACTTGGCAAGAACGACCGGCCTCCTCGCAAGAGCTCGCTGCATTCTTTGCAGAAGTACTAAGCTTGCCTCCTCGGTACCTCATTGGGGGTGTGAGTCTGAATTCCAGCGTTAAGTCACTGGTCCTCCACATAACAGAAATAACACTAGGCAACAGTCATAAGCCTACAGTTAGCCTAAAGGGCCCACCTCTGCAGCCTGTATTCTGTAATAGCCAGATTGTAGCCTATAACTATCTTTTCTCATTTATTATATGATGTAATATAACTGTAGCTTGTAATAAATGCATGACCCCTTCTTTGTTCTATAAAAGGAAGACCTGGTAAATAGAGAAAAAAGAGAGTGGGTTGAGTGAGACATGTAAAAAGACTCTGTAAGAATGGAGAGCAAAAATCATTTGTAATCCTCTTAATACATAAAATCACCGTGGATGTAGGGTCCAGAAGATCTGGATTTAGCCGAACCACATTAAATCTGGTGTCTTCCCTTCTACTCTTCCTTTCATCTACTTCACTTGTGATCATTCCTCTTATCCGTAAACCAGGAATAGGCTTGGGATCCCGAAGAATCCCCCGTTGGCTGGAGTTTGGAGCATAAACAAAATCCAACGTCAACATTTTGGCACCGTCTATGGGGATCTCATTTGTTTTGGTTGATTCCTCATTGTCATGGCCAAAGGAAGAGTTACTAGGGCCTCGAATGTGCGATGTCATACTCCAGATGGTCATGTCTCAATGACAGACTCATTTACTGCTCCCGTCATCGAAGCAATCATGGTTGGTCTCCCAGCCAGCCCCATGCAACCAGCTCTCGCTGCTAATGGCGTCAGAGAACCGCAGACCTAATTTTATCATCAAGAAATACTTGAGCACATAATGGGGGAGTTGACTAAAACAGTCACAATGCTGGTATAAGCTCAGACCGAACCTGCCATACCTGAGGCTGAACGTTCTGGCGAGATTGATCGGGAGCAGGGCCCGTACCACCATCTATGCGGTCAGGACGATAGGCTGAACCACTAGGCCCCTAGCCAGGGATTGGGGGCTTAGGCATTGTGGTGGAAGGTCTCCTTCGGAGAGTCAAGCACTTGGAGGAACATCCTCGAGCTCGAAATGACCGGGAGCGTCATGAGGAGCAAACCCCTTTCTCTAGAGAGATCACGGAGGAGCCCTTGCAGTACAAGCTTAAAATCCCAGCCATCCCGCTGTATGATAGAGACACCGATCTGTATAGCCATCTAGACTTGTTTAGTATCCAGATGGACTTTCAAGCTTGTAACCCCTCGATCAAGTGCTGTGTTTTCCTTGCTACTTTGGGTGAAACCTCTCACGCATGGTTTAAGAGTCTCCCAGCTCGTAGTATCAGCAGCCAGGGAGAGTGCCAAGAAAGATTGGTCAATCAGTACCAAGCACTGAGAAAGTGACTCACGCTCCCATGCCATCTTGCTACTATCTTCCAGGGTAGGCAGGAAGTGTTGAAAGATTACCTCACTCGCTTCAGGCGCGAGGTCAATAACATCGAGAAATCCTTGGATGAAGCCATTCTGACTGCCATCTCTATAGGACTCTGCAAGGATGGAAAGCTATTTAAGTGCCTGTACAAACTCCCAGTAAATAGCCTAGGAGAATTCTATGAGCGGGCCACGAAGCAAATCAGGTGGGATGAAACTTTCGGTCCACGAAACACTGAAGCAGGTAGTTCGATACCGAATAAGAAAAGGAGCAATCGTGGGAATGGGAATGATAACCCCGAGTCTCAATCCATGAAAAAGGGCAAGGATGAAGGGTCCCCATTTCAGGCCCGTCATAGCACCTATAGTATCTTATCAGATGCTTAAGACAAGATCTTTGTAATGGAGAGGGACAAGGTAGACTTTGGAAGGCCTCCGCCCCTGAAAACGTCTGACAAGTTCAGGATCAACTGAGGGAAATTTTGTGCATACCACAACGAGTTTGGGCACGTCACCTTGGAATGTTGGGCATTGCGGGGCACCATCAAAGATTTCATTAAAGGAGGACGACTGCATAGTTATGTCGTGCAGCCTTCTAAGCAGCAGCACGGATCCTACCAGTGGAGCTTTGAGCAAGAGCGGTCCCCTACGATCAGGACAATTTTTTAGACTTATGTGTTTATCTATAAATTGTATAGATGCTTTTTGAACATGTTTATTAATACCAAGTCTACTTTTGGTAGGATAGCAACGCCCTTCACTTGCACGATTGTCAATCTATCATAAGTCCTCTGAAAGGCAAAAGCATTCTGATATATTATCTAAGTAAGACCTCCCGGAGCTCAATCCGGAGAAGAATTGACGTGAACTCGCATCAGTTGAGCTGCGGGCTCATTGACGTTCACTATTCAATGAAGCTGCGGGCTCACTGAGGCGTGGAGACGCTCTATAATACTCACTTCCCAATTAAGCTGCGGGCTCGCTGAGGCATGGAGACACTTCAAAATAAACTCACTTACTAATTGAGTGCCGGGCTCACTGAGGCGAGGAGACGCTCGAAAATAACTCACCAGCAGAGCTTCGGGCTCGCTGAGGCATAGGGGATGCTGTAAAATACACCCCTTGGGCACAAGATCGCCTCGACCACAAGATTGGTCACCCCCTTTGGGCACAAGATCACTCCAATCATAAAATTGATCACCCTCTTTGGGCACAAGATCGCCCTAACCACAAGATCGGCCACCTCTCTGATTCACAGCTCTCATGCGATTCTGAGTAAGTCATAACTTTCATGCGTGCTAATTTTTCTGATTTGCAGCTGTCGTGCGATTCTAAGTAAGTCACAACTTTCGTGCGCACTAATCTTTTTGAGCACCAGATTGTTCACTCTCTGATTTGTAGCTCTCATGCAAACTCGAATTGAGTCGCAGCTCACTTGTGACCAAATATACATCTGACTCTATTTTGTAGGTACATACAAGCCACTCAGATCAATCGAATGGAGTGCATAAAACAAAAATGACAAGTAGAAAGTACCAGAAGGCAATTTTATTCATTAAAAGACCTCAACGAGGCATCCTTACATTAGAAAGCTCTGAATACAAAACAAGGTGAAATACATTGGAGAATCCTAAAATACAAGCTAGTTGAGGAGCAGAGGAAGCCTCCATTAAAAGAAGAAGAAAAGAAAGCAAAGGAAAAAAGAGGAAAAGGCTAGCCGTGGATGGCCGTGTTTTGAAGACCAGTACACCACAACTTTCTTCTCCCATTGCGGCAGTGCTGTGCCCCTTCTAACCTCGACCACTTGCTCCTCCAGAAGAGACCTAATCAGGAAACCTCAGGAGCTTGGCTGGCCGAGCGATAGCCTCACGGTGGAACCAGAAGGATATAATCTAGGATACATGCGGGAATGCATCGCGTTGCCAGAGAAGATGAGTCTTCTAAAGAATATATGCAGCAGACCATACACGCCCCCGAGAAAGGCTAGCATTCGGATGGTGGCTCATCAGAGTTTTCCATGATTTGCTCTGTTATAAGGCCAAGAGAAGGCCTCTCCTTTAAACAAAGCAAGGAGCGGATCACCAGTGAGTCCAGATTCATTCCCTCCTAACCACCCGCATTAATGGCCTTGGAAAAGACCCAGCTTAAGTGCAGTCATAATTACCAAATATGCTTTGGCAGAAACAAAATCTGGGGAAGGGAAATGACGGTTCTGGAAGGAATATAACTAGTTGAAATCTAAAGGGTCTCTAACTCCCAATACGCTGCGCGAACTGAGAGTTAGGGGGCTGATGTTGTATATGGAAATTGGCTTAAGGCGAGGTAGCAGACTTAGGATCCTCGAATGAAAGAGATCGCTAGTTCACCAGAAGCACGTCAGCAAGCCTCTCCTCGGCAAAGTCTCCCCCAGCGAGCTTCTCCTTAGCAAGCTGCACCTCGCTGATCGATGTCCCGGCAAGACATTTGTAAAGAACGATTGGCCTCCTCGCAAGAGCTCGCTACCCTCTTTGTAGCAGTACTAAGCTCGCCTCCTCAGTACCTTATTGGGGGTGTGAGTTTGAATTCCAGCGCTGAGTCACTGGTCTTCCACATAATAGAAATAACACTAGGCAATGGTCATAAGCCTATAATCAGCCTAAAGGGCCCACCTCTGCAGCCTGTATTCTGTAACAGCCGGATTGTAGCCTGTAACTGTCTTTTCTCATTTATTATTTGGTGTAATATAACTGTAGCTTATAATAAATGCATGACCCCTTCTTCCTTCTATAAAAGGAAGACCCGATAAATAGAGAAAAAAGAGAGTGGGGTGAGTGAGACATGTAAAAAGACTCTGTAAGAATGGAGAGCAAAAACCATTTGTAATCCTCTTAATACATAAAATCATCGTGGACATAGGGTCCAGAAGATCTGGATTTGGCCGAACCACTTTAAATCTGGTGTCTTCCCTTTTACTCTTCCTTTCATCTACTTCACTTATGATCATTCCTCTTATCCGTAAACTAGGAACAGGCTTGGGATCTCGAAGAATCCCCCGTTGGCCGGAGTTTGGAGCATAATCAAAATTCGACATTAATAATTCCTAAAGTAAAAGAAGCCAACGATCTTTTAGCTGTCGATCTGAGGCATAGGACTCGATGATAGAAGAGCTACTTCAGAGGGTATGGTAGTTAAAAGAACACCCCTGACTCAGAACCATCGAGATTGTTATGAGGAAAGGACACCATTCACCAGGGAGATCGAAATAGAACCTCTCCCTCATGGTTTAAGATTCCCATAATCCTCCAATACAATGGGGATAGTGATCCATATGACCACTGGATGTATTCAATGTATAGATGGATCTTCATACGACTAATCCTTTAGTCAAGTGCTGCATTTTTCTAGCCACTCTTGGAGACATACCTTAAATATGGCTTAGGAGTCTCCTAGCTCACAACATTGACAATTGGGAAGAGTGCCGATTCATTAACTAGTACAAGGTACTGAAATGATAGCTCACACTGTTCTGCCACCTCGCAACAGTCTTTCAATGGTAGAACAAATCACTGAAAGACTACATCACTAGGTTCAGACACAAAGTCAATAACTTGGAGACTCCCTTAGATAATAGTATCTTGACAACGATCTCAGCGGGAATCCACAAGTGAGAACATATACAAGTCTATAGTGAGGGACCTGGGCAAGTTTTATGAGAGAGTTGCCAAAGTGATCAGATGGGAGAAGACCTTTGGCCCTAAGAAGTCTAATCATAGGGACGAGATGATCGGCTCCAACCATAATAAAAAGAAGAGCAATACCAGGAATGGTAAAAAGAGTTAGAGGGATAACTTTGATAATTAGGTGACAAAGAAGGCCAGGAATGTGCGAAGGTTTTCATGATAGCTATAGCATCCGGTCAGATACTTAAGATATGATATCTGCAACTAAGAAGGGTAGGGAGGACTTTGGGAAGCCCAAACCCATAAAGACCCCCAACAAGCTTAGGAATAAAGAAAAGTTTTGTGCCTACCATAATGAAGTTAGGCACAATACTTTGGATTATTAGGTACTCAACTCGTGCTTGCTGAGGTTTATTCATGCGACCTACTAGGCACTCGACTCATGCTAGCTAAGATGTATTCATGCGACCTATTAGGCACTTGACTCATCCTAGCTGACGCACATTTATACGACCTATTAGGCACTCGACTCATGCTAATTGAGGCATATTCATGAGACTAGACACTTGACTCATGCTAGCTGAGGCACATTTATGCGACATACTAGGCAATCGACTCATGCTAGCTGAGGTGCATTCATGTGACCTATTGGACATTCAACTTGGCTAATAAAATCATGGTTTGCTAGCTGAGGTGTATTCATGTTTGTGACCTACTGGGCATTTAACTTGACATAGATAGAATGATGGGACAGAAGTCTACATGATGACATGACAGATCGCAATCGCTAGCTTTTACTAGCCAACTATAGCTCCCAATCCATAGATTGCACTGAGAGCTGGGAGGCTAATATTGTATGTATTTTTGGGGCCATACAAATAGACTGGTAAAAGCCCAATAGACAAATTTAGTTGATAAGGACCTAACTCATCTAGGATTGAGGTCGTTAGAGTAAGCCATTAGGTTACCAATCTAGGATTAAGGTCACTGGAGCTAAGCATTAGGTTGCCAAATGTGAACCCAGATCGCTAGTCAATAAGGGTCAGCAACAACCTTAGGTCGTTAAGGACTAGGTCTAGCCTGCAACTCGAAGCATGCTTTCCCTGCCATCAATCTAGGGAAATACTTTTAGTTTCCTATTTAATGAAAGTATATTATTATCCGTTATGTAACCAATTCATTATTCTTTTCCATTATAAAATTACATTGTAACACTCTAACCATTATAAAAAGGGGTAAAAATCATTGTAGAGGGAGGAAGATATACGATCAACAAATGATCATCAAATACTCAGCAAAAAGATTGAGGAATAAAATAACCATGGATGTAGGCATTGTACTAAGTTGAACTACGTTAAAAACTCCTAGTGTCATCTTGTTCTTCCTCTTTTTCTTTCTTTTTACACTCACAATTTGCAGTTTGGGGGTAGTGGACTTTTCAGTTGACCGAATTCACACGTCAACAGAAAACGTTTTCTTGCAATAATATCAATAATGTTTTAATAGGTAAACGTTGGTGGGGATAGTGTGGCTAGTAACAAATTGCATGTTAACATAGTCGTTACATGGGAATATGTTTCATAAAAAAAACACTAAAACGCCACGTGAAATGTTGGAGACTTGTGCACTTTGTCAAAACTACTGCTAGCTCTATCCACTTCCAGGAGCGAAGTTGTTGAGTGGGGAAGCCTAGGGATTTTGCCACCTGACCAGTCAATGTCCACAATCTTGTTTTATTGCATAAAAAATGTCTAAAAATTGGATTTGAATAAAATTTTAGATATTATTTAATAAATGAATTGAATTTAAAATTGAATCGATTCAGATTCAAAAATATTTATATATTAAATATTTTATATATATTATATGATACATATTTTAATTTGTTATGGTATTTTTAGGTCCTTATAGATGGGCTGGTAAAAGCCCAATCCACCTAATAAGGGCCTAGGATTAAGGTCGCTGAACCAAGATATCATGTCACCATACGTGAGCTTAGATCGAATCAAAGTAACAATCTTATGTCATTGAGGATGAGGTCCAGCCTGCAGACCATAGGTTGAAGCGCACCCTCCCAACTGTCGTCCAAAGACACTGTTGATCAACTTGTAGAAACCAACTCTTAGAGTTCAACTTATATTTTCATAGAAAATCATGCAATACTCCATCTACTATAAATAAGGGTTAAAATCATTGTGAAGAGAAGAAGAATAGAGATAAAAAAAAATACATTTAGAAAAAAGATACGATCAACTAATGATAAAAAAATACTCAGTAGAAAGATTAAGAAATAAAAACAACCGTGGATGTAGGCATTGCACTCAACTGAACTACATTAAAAACTTCTAGTATCCTCACTGTTGTTCCTTTCTTTCTCGTGTCACACTCTTAATTTGCACTTTAGGGTTTTTGAACTTTTCTGGTTGATTGAATCTGAACGTTAACATTTTGGCACTAGAAAGAGGGCCTAAATTGCATTCTTGTCAATTTTCCATTCAATTATGATGACCAGAGGAAGAACCACCAGGAGTTCTGATGCTGTGATTGACTAGATTGATGGTTGCATGGAGCAGTAGATAAACCCAACTCTTCATGCTGCAGGCACTTCCGCCATCCCCATCATAGGAGTTGCCACTGGTATGCCCCCATCGACCCCTCGTCAGCTTGTTGTTATTGTTCTTGAGGTTGACGGAATACATGCATGTCATCAGTGTCATGAAGCACTTGAAGACATAGTGAAAAAGTTAGCTGAGGCGATTAGGGTGCTTACTCAGGCACAAACCCAGGATGCATGAGTATAGGCTGAGATCACTGTAACCAGAAAAGCACATCAACGAGCTAAATCTGTTCACCCCTCCAACTCACGGACAAGATGGGAAGTCCACCAAGCTCATGAGGATAATGATAATCAATGACGTAAGAATTTGTATCAAGTTGAAGGCTGGAACAAGGCTAAACTAGGACATAATTCAGATCGATATTTGCTAGGTCATAGGCAGAAGAGACATAGAACCTCAGGTCACTACTCCCATGACCAGACAGGTAAAAGGAGTCAACGATCTTCTGGCCAACAATCTGAGCCGTAAAACCCAATGGTAGAAGAGCTACTTCAGAGGGCAAGGTAGTTAAAACAATGCCCTCAAGCTCAGAACCATCGAGATCATTATGAGGAAAGGACACCATTTCCTAGAGAGATCAAAACAACCTTTCCTTTACAAATTCCATAATACAGTGGGGATAGTGACCCATACGATCACTTGAATGCATTCAACATATAGATGGATCTTTAAACGACCAATCCTTTGGTCAAATGTTGTGTCTTCTCAACCACTCTTGGAGACATACCTCGAGCATGACTCAGAAATTTCCTAGCTCGCAGCATTGACAGTTGGGAAGAATGCTAGAGGAGATTCATCACTCAGCACTAGGCACTGAAAAGATAGCTTGCACTAACTTGCCACCTTGTAACAGTCTTTCAATGAAAGAATGAATCACTGCAAGACTACATCACTTAGTTTAGGTGCGAGGCTAGCAATATAGAAAGTCCTTCAGATAAAAGCATCTTAACAATAATCACTGCAGGACTTCTCAAAGATAAAGAGCTATATGAGAGTATATACAAGTATCTAATGAAGGACCTGGGTGAATTCTATGAGTCAAGCTACCAAAGAGATCAGGTGAGAGGAGACTTTAGGCCCAAAGAAGTCTGATTAGAAGGATGAGGTAGGCAGCTCTAACCAGAATAAAAAGAAAAGTAATGGCGATAATGGCAAGAAGAGTCAAAAGCATGGCTCTGATAACTAGGTTGCAAAGAAGGCCAGGGATGAATAATCTCGCAGAAGAGATAGGTGAAATAGCTCGCCCTTCTAATCCTGTTATATTGTTCAAAAATTAAAAACACTTAGTTTCTTCTTAAATATTTATCTTTGTACATTAATTTCTAACAAAGTATTATACAGGAAGCAAGCTATTTTCAGGGTAACATATTGACAAAGTCAACTCATGATAGTTGAGGTGCAACCTACCTAGTCACAAGTCGTGATAGCTAAGGTGCGACCTACTTGGTCACAGCCCATGATAGCTGAGGTGCATTTGTGTGACCTACTTGGGCACCTGACTTGTTCTACTAAGCACTCAACTTGTGAACAACCAGTGAAGAACTTTAACATGATCATCCAGCTCACAGGCATTTATATGTTTATTTAACTCTTGATTTAACAATGTTTCATTTTGTAGATAGAGCTACTAAGGACCACTCGACGTCATGCTAGCTGAGGCATATTCATGTAACCTACTGGGCAGTCGAACGTGCTAGTTAAGGTGCATTCATATGACCTATTGAGCATTCAACTATGGCAACTTGGAAAAATACAACAGAAAAAATTACAAAACCTCACTCAACGAGGTAAATTTACATAAAGAAATTCAAAATTACAAGAGAAGCTTGTTCAGAGTACAGCAGTCACAACCAAAGGTGAAGAAACTAAACTTATTCATCACCATGAGGGAATAACCTAAGATCTGTACAAAACTCCCTTGGATCCTCAGAGAGGAATTGTCTATGGTGGAATGATCAAAAGAACTTCCTATGTAGCAGGTCATACATGCCTCACCCAAGATCTAGACATAAAGGGGGCTCTATTAATGAGTTTGTCAAGGCATTGAATCTTGGGAAACAGATAGAAGGTTAAACCTAACACTCTACTACTCTGAAACCTGTAGAACAAGGTAATTGTGAGAAATAACAAAAAGTAAGGCTTAGTTATTGCCACAGTTATGGAAAAAATGTGTGCATTAAATGCGGTAATGATGGCATGGCAGATAAGACCATAAGATAAAAGTCTATATGATGTTGCAGATTGTGAGCGTTTATTAGCAAAGTACAGCTCCCTGTCCGCAGGGCACACTAAGAGCTAAAGGCTAATGTTATGGGTATTTTTAGATCCTTACAGATAGGATGGTAAAAGCCCAGTCCACTTGATAAGGGCCCAAGATTAAGGTCGTTGAACCAAAACATCAGGTTGCCACATGCAAGCTCAGATCGATGGATAGAAGAAGCGACCTTAAGTTGTTGAGGACCAGGTCCAGCCCATAAACAGTAGCTCAAAGCATGCCCTCCCAACCGTCATCCAGAGACATTATTGATTAACTTGTAGGAGCCAACATGCAGAAACCAACTTGCAGAGTTCAACTTGTATTTTCATAGAAAATTGTGTAACACCCTAGCCACTATAAATAGAGGTTAAAATCATTGTAAAGAGAAGAAGAAGAGGGATAAAATAATACATTCAGAAAAAAGGTACGATCAACTAATGATTGGAAAATATTCAATAGAAAGACTAAGAAATAAAAATAACCATAGATGTAGGCATTACACTCAGTGGAACCATGTTAAAAACTCTTGGTGTCCTTACTTTTCTTCCTCTCTTCATCACACTCTTAATCTACAGTTTAGGGTTTTTGAACTTTTTCGATTGACTGAATCTGAACGTCAACATAATTATTAAAAATTAATATATATAATAATTTTTTAATCATATTTTTTCTTTTGTATATATTGAATATAATATATATAAATATTTTATATGTTTTAACTATATTTTACATGAAAATATTAAAACTAAGTTTGAAAAGGTGAGATTTGGACATATCTTTTTTATGTGAGGTCAAGTGTAGACAATAAAATTAAAAAAATAAATCAAATTAGCACTAGTTTAGATTTTATATATCATGTTAAATTTTATATAGGACTAGCTCGAACTTGATTTTACTTTACCCTAATCTCTCTATAATACATCTATTCATACATTCATTTTAAATGTGATAGTACTTAATAATTTTTATAAAAGTATGAAATTAAAGATAAGAGATTGTATATGAAAATAAAATTATTTTAGATGGGATTTTTATCAGCAATTTTATTATAATGATACTTCTTAATTATGGATTTCCTTTGTACTGTTGTAAAATATTTTAAATTGGTCTTTTTCTTCGCTTAAAATTTATATGAATTCCAAGAAATTTATATAAGTTTAATATGTAAGAGAGCAAATTTTAAATGTTTTAGTCTTTTAATATATTCAATTTTATGCATATAGTATTTGATAAAATCTAAATAAATGAAATCATGAATAAAGATCTGTTTATATCAAATTTGTAATAGATAAAACTAAATGTAATACCTTGGAAAAAAATATAATAGATAAATAAATAAAATAAGAAAATAAAATAAAATATATTTCTAGTGGACTAAAGTGAAGTTTTCAAATTTTCATGGTGGCCATAATGTAATTTCCCTTTTTCAGGAAGAGCTTATTGAAGACATCAAAAAATTTTGGTAGGGTTAAATTACAAATTGGCAATTTTTTCCTGTTGCTTTATTAACCTAGGCTAGCCCCTTTTCCCCTACATTTTACTTCTTTTTTTCCCAAAACTTCTCCTGTTGCGCTTTCCTCCGCTTCAACCGTCGCCTTTCATTTTTCTTCTTCGTTTTTCGATCGTTCAACTAGTTCTAGTAGCTGTCCTCCTTTCTTCCCTCTTTTTGGCATTATCATTTCACGAGCCTGACTTAGTGGCACCGTTTTCCTTCCTATTCCAGCATGTTCGGCCATATTACTAGTTGGCTTTCCCAGTGGTGAACTAGCTTGAATCGAGGTTCCCACAACTTCATTGGATGCTGGTAAGCCTTCCTAAAACATTAGATTTATATTATATAAAGCCTACTTCAAGTTTTTAAGAAATCTTACATGAAACCCTAACCTCAAAAAAGTTTTGCTATATGTTGAAAATTCTTATTAATCAGCTTTTGTGATGCTTCCATTGGAAAATCAAGCACATTGACCATTTCTCTGGGAAAATTTAATCGATTAAAGAATTCCTAAGGTGAGTAGATAATCCTACTCTTTTATGAATGTTGTTTTACAAAACAAAATAAATTTGTTATCCGGAACATTATCATTTTTGAGTAATTGGATTTTTGATCTTAGCTTATCTTAAAATTTTAACCATATGATACATAACTCTAAAAATGATTCATCTTAGTGAATTTTTGCATTTTGTAATAATTATTGTTTATAGAATTAGTGATATCATTTTACCATGATATGGAATTTTTGACATTATTGAGTTTTATGCTACCTGGAATGATTATTTATTTTCTGATTATTGATATCATGATCTGAATAGCACTGTTTCTTATTTCTGGATATACCTAGTAGTGTAATATTTTCTGATTGATCAATTGTTTTGAAATCTTGGATCCCTTAGAAATTCCTTGGAAAACTCTCAAGTGCACTTATCTGTTGGAGAAATAAGGGGGAGAATATCTGAATGTCTAAATATCTGATTAGTGTGTTTGGATGGATTATGGCAATATCTATTAGGTAGGATTATGCTTAGGAATTATCCTTTGAATTCCAACAGTATTTTAGAAAAAGAAAATCTAGAATATTTATTATTTGAATATTGGTAAATTTTAGAAATTTGTAATGAATTTCTTCTGTGTTTATGTTATGATGAGTATTTCTCAATATCATACTTTGTTATATATTTTAGTTTTGTTGAATACTATCTTCAATGACTTAACTTTTCTGATGAATTAAGTTTTGGAACTTATTTTGAAATTGTGTCTTTTAAACTGGTAAGCTTATCTTCAAAAAAGCATGTTTTACCATTTTGAATTTGAACATGAACTATAAACTAAGTTTTGGTTCTTCTATAGGATTATCTACTCATTGAGTTTTTATGAAACTCACCCTATTTTTCTTTATGTTTTTAGAGCCTGAAGTTACCCCTACCGATCATCCTTACCACCTGGTTTAGGATCTGCTCATTAATCGAGTAGATTACCTTTTGCGAAGCCTAAAGGTATATTAATGGTGAAAACATTGACAGTTGGTATAATGGTTTCATGCATGTATTTTGGTTAGGTGATACCCAGTAGGATATAGATACATGTGTTGTTTAGACTATTGTGTATAGGGCGTGTAGCCCTTGTTTGTTGTATAGGCTTTATGCTTGAAATTTTGCAAAATAGAGAAAACTCTGCCAAATTATCAATAGCAATTAGAATGGAAATATTTGAATATGCATTAATTTAGTTTTGATCATTGGTATGTTAAGTCAGATTAGGAAGAACTCTACATTGTTATGCTTATAGAGGGTTTCCTAATGTTGACCTTCTATGCCGGTCACGTTCTATGGATCGAGGCATGACAAAGTTGGTATTAGAGCATGATTTAGAGTCTAGATACATGATTAGGGGTCTCCAATTGCCAAATTGGGATAGACATACTGAGTTCAAGTTAGTGCACCTGGGAGCATGAAACATGTATAAGTATATATTGATGCTCATACTGTGAAATATGCTGAAAATCTCTGAATTACCTAAATCTTTCATTTCTATATATATATATATATATAAATGTATCTAAATCTTGTCTAAACCAATCCATTTATTTGATAATAGGAAATACTACCTAAAATCAGATCTTTGGCTCACTTTGGACATTGATTAAAAAAGGCATTTCGAAAGAGCCTTTCACAAACCATCTTTTTCACAATCACTACCTCGAGGTAAAGGTAGGGCCAGAGGCTGAGGCTATGCTAGGGGCCAAGGCAAGGTTGCACATGAGGAAGTGCAACTTGAAAATTTTCAACTCGAAACAGAGGCTCTTTTTACTTTTGGAGCTTTAGTAGGCCCATCTACATCCAATATCCCAGCATGGGCCACAAACTTTCAAAGGGCCATAAATGAGTTTCTGGATGAACTGACTCAGTAGAGGTTACGAAGACAGCAACAAGAAAGGCCAGAAACTCAATTGCTTCCATCCCCTCCACCTCCTACGGTGTCAACTACTACGAATCTCAAAAAGTACTTGTGAGGGTTCTAAAAGCTTAAGCCTCCTAAGTACTTAGGCATTGGGTCATTGGTGGATCCTTTTATATTTTTGGACCAAGTTGAGTGATTGTGGTGGGTCCTAGAATGTCCAGAAGATATAGCCATAAAGCTAGTTGGATTCCAACTAGATGGATCTGCAGTAGATTGTAATCAAGGTTGGGAAAATCGTGGGTCCACAAGAGACAGGGTCAATACTTGGCAAATGTTATACATAAGGCCTGTTTGGAAGTGTTTTCATGTGTTTTTATTATATTATTTTGTAAAAACAATTCTAAAAACTATTTTTTTTAGAACAAAAGAACAAAAAAAATTTTTGGATATAAATTTTGAGAACAAGTGTTTTCCTTATTTTTGAAGAAAATTGAAATACATTTAGTATTATTTACAACTTTACCATAATGAAAACAAGTATTTTCCTTGTTTTTGAAAAAAATCTGAAAACAGTTTTGCACAAAAACAAGGAAAACACCTAAATGGTGTTTTCTAAAAATTATTTTTTTAGTTACACTTTTACAAAATAGTTTTTTAAAAATAACTTCTAAAAACAGTTTGCCAAACAGGTTGTTTTTGTTTTTGTAGAACAAAAAAAAAAAAAAAACTATTGTCTAAAACAAAAAAATAGGCTACCAAATAGGCCTATAGCTTTCCTGCAATAATTATTTCCAAAAGGACAACGCTATGCTAATTATAGGAATTTCATAGCCTGAAATAGAGAGGACTATCAGTTTTTGAATATGCCACTAAGTTCCTCCATTTCTCACAGTTTGTGAGACATATGATTCCCACAGAAATGGATAAGGCTAGGAAGTTTGTTGACACCCTTAATGACCACTATTTTAATTTCATTCAAGTCACGGAGGGCACCATGTATGAATAGGTGTATAATAGAGGTAAGATTTATGGAAAGAAAAAAAGAAAGAGAAGCTCATGGTAGTACAAGGACGGAATCTAGATCTAAAGGTATTAGTGGAGATTCCAGAAGACAGACATCCTCAGCTTCTAGTGCATCTCCTTCTTGGAGGCCTAATGCACCAATACCCTCACGAAATCCAAGTGTGGGTAATCCAAGTAGAAGGCCTATAGTTGCTACAGCTTCTAGCCATCGCCTTTCTGAGGGATCCAGTTCTAGCCTTTTTGATCCGATCAGATTTGAGGTACTCGGTCCATGCCAAACTTATGGGAAGGTTCATTCTAGAACTTATAGATGAGAATTAGGGGCTTGTTTTAGACATGGCCAGATGGGTCATATGGTGAGAAATTGCCTTTACCTTATTACTCTACTTAGTGGCATCAGGGCCACAGGTGCATCAAGAATGTTCTGCCTTGATTTGTGCCATCTACGAGACTTCCATCATCTAATGTTGTTGTAAAAGGAGGAGGTAGAGGATCGGTTAGTAGAGGTCATGGTAGTGGACAAGGAGCTATTATGAGAGTATATGCCTTGACAAGGAAAGATGCCTAGGTCTCTCGTAGTGTGGTTACAAGTTCTTTACTAGTTAACTCTATTTTAGAATATGTATTGTTTAATTTGGGTGTAATCCACTTGTTTGTTTTCACTTATTTGGCATCATGACTTGTTAGGCCCCGATTCCCTCTAGAATCACAGCTGTCAGTATCTATTCCTCTAGGTCAGACATTAACTATTTATGATATGATTTCTACTTATGAGATTAATGTATGTGGAATTATTTTTCCTGTTGACTTGATTGTGCTAGACTTGGTTAATTTTGATGTTATCTTAGGGATGGATTGGTTATCAACACATCATGCATGTGATGATTGTCTTAATAAGTTAGTTAGCTTTTATGCACAAGATAGAGAGGTTCTTTTGCTTTAGGAAGATGGGGGAAATGTTTTCGTCAACCTTATTTCTATTTTGAGTGCCAGAAAAATGATTAAAAAGGGATATGAGTCTTATCTAGCATTTATCTAAGGCACAAAACCAATGGAATGGAAGGTAGAAAATGTACCAATGGTTTAGAAGTTCTTAGATGTTTTTCCTACAAAACTTCCTGGAATGCCTCCGGAATGAGAGGTTGAGTTCTACATTGATATTTTTCTTGGAATTGATCCCATCTCTATCCCACCGTATCACATGGCACCCATTGAATTAAAAAAGTTAAAAGTGCAACTTTAGGACTTGGTGGATAAGGGTTTCATTTGGCCTAGTACTTCACTAGGGGGAGCTCTAATATTATTTGTAAAGAAGAAGGATGAAACTTTAAGGTTGTGCATAGATTACAAACAATTGAATAAAGTTACAATAAAGAATAATTATCTGCTGCTAAGAATTGATGATTTATTTGATCAACTCTAGGGGTGCTCAATTATTTTCTAAACTTGATTTGCGATAAGGTTACCACCAATTGCAAATCCAAAAGAAAGGCATTCCAAAGATTGCTTTTGGAACATGGTATAGTCATTATGAATTTTCAGTGATGTCTTTTGGACTGACTAATGCTCTTGCAGATTTATGGATTTGATGTACAGGATTTTCAAACCTTTTGTAGATCCATTTGTAATTATGTTCATTGATGACATCTTGGTGTATTCCCCTAATGATCAGGCTCATAAACAACATCTTAAAATATTATTGCAGACTCTTAGAGAGCATCAATTGTATGCTAAATTTTCAAAGTATGAGTTCTGGTTATCTAGTGTAGCCTTTCTAGGACACAGTTTCTAAGGAAGGTATTAGTGTGGATCCCAAGAAGGTAAAAGCGGTACAAAACTGGCCTAAACCCACCTCAGTGATTGAGATTCGTAGTTTCTTAGGTTTGGCTAGGTATTATTGCTACTTTGTAAAAGACTTATCTTACATGGAGTTCTATTATCAATTATATCCAATCGAGGTACTCAATTTATTACTTGATTTTGGAGATCTTTCCAAGAGGCTTTGGGGTCACAACTCCCTTTCAGCATCGCCTTTCATCCTCAAACTAATGGTCAATCTGAAAGAACTATTCAAATTTTAGAAGATATGCTTCAGGCTTATGGGCTGGAATTTAAAGGTAGGTAGGAGTGATACCTACCCATGATTGAATTTGCTTATAACAACAATTACCATTTTACAATTCAAATGGCTCCTTTTAGATCATTGTATGGAAGGAAATGTAGAATTCCGATCAAATGGTTTGAAATAGGAAAGACAAAGTTATTAGGCCTAGACTTGGTACAGGATGCAAATGAAAAAGTCTAAATTATCATATAAAAGCTAATAATAGCTCAGAGTTACCAAAAGTCCTATGTTGATAAGGGAAGAAGAGACTTAGAATTTCAGGTGGGTGATCAAGTGTTCTTAAAAATATCACCCATGAAGGGAGTAATGAGCTTTGGTAAAAAAGGGAAGCTGAGTCTCAGATATATTAGCCCATTTCTCATTATGAAAAGGATTGGCATTATGGCATATAAGCTAAATCTACCTCCAGAGTTGGGAAGCATCCATCCTATTTTCCATGTGTCCATGCTGAAGAAATATGTTCCGGATTTATCTCACATCCTTCCTCAAATTCCAATTGAATTAGATTGCTATCTTACTTATGAGGAGTGTCTTGTGGCTATAGTTGACCATCAAGTCAGAAAACTGTGCTCTAAAGAATGTCATTTGGTGAAGGTCTTATGAGAAAATCATGGGAAAAAAGAAATGACCTGGGAACTAGAGACGATTATGAAGGATATTTGTTCGAATGACTTATAAGTATAGATTTTCACTTTTTTTATTATTTTGGACTCTTATTATTAATAGATAATTTGATACTTTGTTTTGATCATGTATAACTATGCTTCTAGAATTCGAGGACGTTGTTGGGGGGGAAGAGCTTTTAATTCCTTGGAAAAAATATAATAAATAAATAAATAAAATAAGAAAATAAAATAAAATATATTTCTGGTGGACTAAAGTGAAGTTTTTAAATTTTCATGGTGGCCATAATGTAATTTTTTCTTTTCTAGGAGGACCTTATTGAAGACATCGAAATTTTGGTAGGGTTAATTTACAAATTGGCTATTTTTTTCCTATTGCTTTATTGACCCAGGCCAGCCTTTTTCCCTTGCGTTCTACTTCTTTTTTTTCCCGAAACTTCCCCTGTTGTGATTTCTTCTACTTCAACTGTCGACTTTCATCTTTCTTCTTCATTTTTCCATCGTCTGACTAGTTCCGGCCACTGTTCTACTTTCTTCCCTCTCTCTGGCATCATCATTTCACTAGCCTAGCTCAGCAGCTCCCTTTTCCTTGCACTTCTAGCGCATTTGGCTAGATTACTTACTGGCTTTCCTAGTGGTGAACTAGCTTGAA
The DNA here is from genome assembly GCA_026873985.1 of Saraca asoca. Classification (NCBI taxonomy): domain Eukaryota; kingdom Viridiplantae; phylum Streptophyta; class Magnoliopsida; order Fabales; family Fabaceae; genus Saraca; species Saraca asoca. The sequence goes on along the minus strand of JANHAO010004510.1, from coordinate 1,346 downwards.
CTGAGCTTGCCACAACTCCATTGGATGCTAGTAAGCCTTCCTAAAACATTAGATTTATATTATATAAAGTCTACTTCAAGTTTTCAAGAAATCCTACATAAAACCCTAACCTAAAAAAAATTTTGCTATATGTTGAAAATTCTTGTTAATTAGCTGCAGTGATGCTTCCATCAGAAAATCAAGCACATTGACCATTTCTTTAGGAAAACTTGATCGATTAAAGGGTCTCTAAAGTGCGTAGATAATCCTACTCTTTTGTGAATCCCATTTTGCAAAACAAAATAAATTTTTATTTAGAACATTATCATTTCTGAGTAATTGGATTTTTGATGTTAGCTTGTCTCAAAATTTTAACCATATGATGCATAATTATGAAAATGATTTATCTTAATGTATTTCTACATTTTATAATAATTATTGTTTATAGAATTAATGATATCATTTTACCATGATATGGAATTTCTGACATTGCTAAGTTTTGTGCTACTTGGAATGATTGACTATTTTTTGATTATTGATATCATGGTCTAAATAGCATTGTTTCTTATTTCTAGATATACTTGGTAGCATAATGTTTTCTAATTGATCAATTATTTTGAAATCCTAGATCCATTAGAAATTCTTTGGAAAACCCTTAAGTGCACTTATGATTAAAATATTTGTTGGAGAAATAAGAGGGAGAATATTTGAATGTCTGAATATCTGATTGGTGTGTTTGGATGGATTATGGCAATATCTGTTAAGTATGGTCATCGCTAGGAAGTGTCCTTTAGATTCCAATTATATTTTAGAAAAAGAAAATCTAGAATATTTGTTGCTTGAATATTGGTAAATTTTAGAAAATCTTAATGAATTTCTTCTGTGTTTATGTTATGATGGGTATTGCTCAATATCATAATTTATTGTATATTTTAATTTTGTTGAATACTATCTTTAATGAATTGACTTTTATGATAGATTAAAGTTTTAGAACTTATTTTGAAATTGTGTCTTTTAAACTGATAAGCTTATCTTCACAAAAGTATGTTTTAACATTTTGAATCTGAACATGAACTGTAAACCAAGTTTCAGTTTTCCTATGGGATTATCTGCTCATTGAGTTTCTGTGAAACTCACCTTATTTTCTTTTATGTTTTTAGAGTCTGAAGTTACCCCCATTAATCATCCTCACCCACCTTGTTTAAGATATGCTCATTAATTGAGTAGATTACCTTTTGAGGAGCCTAAAGGTATATTAATGGTGAAAACATTGATAGTTGGCATTGTTAACCTTAAAGAGTTTTGTTAACCCCAAAAGAGCTTTTATTAGTTTTGAATGTTGAAAAACAACTGAAAACTTCAATGTT
>JANHAO010004509.1:0-24158 GCA_026873985.1 Saraca asoca | reverse complement strand
CTTAAAGTCCAAGTGATTAATTTGGAGAAATTGATCATGAAATTAATTGGATTAATTTCATATGCCTTCAAAGGGTTTGAAGGATTGCCAACATTTCGAAGGCCTACTAGGTCACATGCATAACGGGAAACAATATGGCCATATTTGGATATATTGTATGTCCAAGGACCAACGTGAAAAAGGGCAGAAATTTGGACTGAAAATTGTTTTTAGGGACCAAAATGCAATTTAGTGAAATTGCGTTGGGGCCAAGTTGTAGTTTTTTGAAACTTTGGGGGCTGTTTTGCAAATAAGAAAACTTTTTCTTCCCCCCTTAAGTGAAACGACACCATTTTGGCCAAGGGAGCTTTGGCCAAAACGATGCCGTTTTGGCCATCATGGCCTTGCTTGGCCGAAGGCCATGGTGAGAGCTCAAGGCTCTCAGCCATGGTGGAAGGGAAGTGTTCCCGCCACTGTTCTTAGCCCCTTTTCTTTGTGGTTTCGGTTCCAATTCCTTGCTAGCACATGGAGGGAGCTTGAAGGGTCATGAGATGGTGTTTTACAGCATGGATACCGGTGGAGGGAGGACATTTGGACTCGTAAGGTGACCGGAGAAATTCATGCCTTTCCACTACGAATCGAGCTGGACTAAAGTATAGTTTTGCTTCCTTTGTGTTTTCTGAACAAACCCATGCCAATTAGATCGTGGGATGAGCTTGAATTTGAGTTTTCATGAAGAAATTTTTGAAAGTTTCTCTCTCTAGATTCAAGCCCTTCTTTCAATTGAAACCATCAAAATTTATTCTTTTGAACTACCTTAATTTGTAGGAGGGTGAGTCTAGGTCGAAACTTAGAGATTGGATGACCAATTTAAATGTTAATTGGAATAAGAGGGTTTGGATATCTTAGGAAAAATTTGAAGATAATATTCTAAAGATAACATAATAACTAAACAGAATTTGAAATAGGAAGATTGAAATGGGAAAACTTCAATTTAAGAGAGATTCATGTGTTCAATTCTTAAATTCATCCTTAACACAAAATGTGTTATCCTTTCTTTAATTACTGAGCTAAGAATTAATTTAAGCCCAACACTTAAATTGAATTCTTCTTATTCTTCCTAAATTTCATTAATTCAGGCCTAACACCCAAATTAAATGTTATTGCTAATCTGACTTGAGGCTAGCACCACCCAAATTAAATTAACAATAACATAAAGAACAAGATTGGACAACAATCATACACCAATGCATAATCATCAAATCCATCCTATATTTCTCTTAGATGAACAATCATACACCAATGCAAAATTGTAATACCTAATTGCTACTTTTCCAAACTATTACAACAATTATAGATTATGAAGTTTGAGCTAACAAATAATCATAATAGACATTCAACTAATGACCCCTATTAATTAATCATCCAATACAATTATGCAATTAAAATAAAGAAATAATAGATAACCAAATTGGGAATATTTCAACAATACAAATTAGGTCTCACAATGACAATAGAATTGAAGCAAAATCTTCCTTAAATTAAAAGAAAAGTTTAGCTACTCAACATAGGAGAATTAATAATAAAAATAAAAGAAAAGAGAAAACTTGAAAGGGACTAGCATTCTTGACTTAAGAGAGCTCCTTCCTCTTTACAAAGTTAGAGAAAAGAATAGAATGAAAGAATGAATTACTAATTGCTTTAGCTAGTTTTTTCTATGAGCTCTCTCTTTTTCTTTACTTGAATTGTCGAATTGGGTTAGATGAGGGCACAATTAGACCTTGGTGTCTTCGTGGGAATTTCATCTCTACTTCTAAGTAATCTAATGGCCTAAATTTTTCTCAAAACAAAGGTTTCTAACCTAACTTATTAGACAAAAACCAAAGAAGTAGATAAACCCATAATAGATTCTGCCTTTTAGCTTTACAACCTTGAAGCTTTTTCATAAAGGCACTATTTCTTCTTAAGCCCTCCACAAAAGTTGTGGAGGTGGGAATTTACTATCTAATTGGCTTAGGTTTATACTATTTGAAGGAGTGAGGGCTCAAAAATAATAAAAATATCAAAATCAATTTAGAATCAGCAAGTCATCACTCTATTTTGACTTTTGTCTGAATTGGGCTTGAAACTTTGCATAAAAATTGTAGGGCTTGCTCTCAAGTTTCCAATGATATAAGAATCAACCCAATCAAAGGTGTTGAAGTGCAAATGCAACTGAAAGTCTAAAATAGTGTCAAATTACCAAATCAATTTAAATTAGTCCCAAATCGGACTAAATTGTGAAACCAATCACAAGCACTCTAATTTGCACAAAATCATGACAAAAGACTAAATAAAAAGGATGTATAAAACATGTAAATATTGCATTCATTAAATTCCCTTGCACTAAGCTTTTGCACATCCTTGGGTAAGACATTAAACTTGACTTAAAACAAAACCTAAACACTAACTCTTCAACAATGATAAGATTGAAAAACTTTAAGCAAGAAAACAAAAAATTTTAGGAGACATAGCACATCACGAAGCAACATACTTGACAACTCCAAAATTAAAATAAAAAAGCATAGTGATTTCATTCAAAAGGAAGCAAACCAAATTGGTAGACCCTTATAAGATAAGCTCTCTAATTCTTTTAGTGATTAAGGGAAGTGTCTGGCTTAAATTCACTTCATGAAAATGTACTACAATAAATTTTCTTATCATCTAGTCTCCACTACTCAAATCACATTCACAACACAAATCAAAAGGATTTTTCAAATGTTGTAATATGGTCAAGGGAAAGGTGATGAATGATATGGATATGAGAGTGCACAACCATGGAGATTAATAGAGCATTGGGACTGCTGATGGTGGTTTTTAGTTAAACTTGAATTCGGCCAATGGAGGGGCATCTTTCGAGACCCAAGCTATTTCCCAATTGTTTTAGGGCTAAAGAAAGGTGCTAGGTGGCTAGAGGAAAGGGGAAGAAGAAGGAAATGCATAAAGATTTAACATGGTTTGGCCAAATCTAGGTGACACCAGACCTACATCCATGGAGGTATCTGTTATATATTTGAATACAATTTTATAGAGTTTTGGCCTAGAATCCTCTTCTTCTTTACAATGATTCTAGCCTCTATTTATAGAAGCATGGAGGGGTACAAATGGAACTAAATAGACTATACATCTATTACATCAAGTATTAAATGAATAAGATTACCTAGAGTATTATAGACTCACTTCTATAGATTATTGGCTGTCTGTGAAAGATGCTTTCTGCAGGTGGGACTTGATAGCCATATTTTGCAAAATGGTGGTGCAAGTTGTCTTCTGACTTTATGCTCAAATTCAGTGAGCTCCTAGCTAGTTAAGGCTTCGAGCTAGAGCTCGTGCGCTAGGGGTTACCGTTGGTCCGCAACCTTAAGCTCGTTCGGCTAGTGAGCTTGGGTCCTTGGGGAGCTGAGGTCCTTTGTGCAGTGACCTCGTGGTCTGGCAAGCTCATCCCTTTGTCAGATTTAGCTCTTTCTGAGCTTTTGCTAGCCCACCTCGCAATGTCAAATTCTACTGATAACACTAACCCCTAACTCTTAGTTCGCTTTGTAGATGGGGAATTAGACTTCTACTGGCAAAAGCTTATGTCGTTGTGGTATATCATAGCTTTTGCTTTTATCTCACGTACTCGCTTCCCTTTGTGAGGTGCAACTTTAGTGAATTGGGGCCTTGCAAGACTTAGAAGGCCACCTGGATAGGTTTCTACTATTGGACTTTTATCTGGCCCTTTCTAGATCCAAAACTAGAAGATATTTCAAATTTCTACCATGGATGATTGTACAGTCAAAATCTTTTGGGTCAGCCTATTGTTTCATCTTTCTAGACAAGACGTCTTGTGGTAATTAGTGCGCTAGTCTTGTTTTCTTTCAAGCCATTAAATGAGAATGGTTGGGGGATTCCTTCTGGATCCTTCAGCTAGATCAAGCTAGGTCTATTTAAGGCATATGGAGTCCTCTTCTTCCCTTAGAGAGTAACCAAATGGAAGTTTCAGATAAACCTCTTGATTTTCTAATACTTCACCTTTTGGGTGAGGTATGTATGGTCTACTGCATAAGAAGCTTTGAAGTCAATATTTCTTTGGTAATGTGGAGAGATCTCTTATGGACCTCAGATTATGCTCTCACAGTTGTGAGGTTTCTCCTTTTCAACCATTCCATTGCACTTTTTCTCAGGCTTTCCAGTTTTGGGAGCAAAATTAAGGAGGAGCTTGTTGCCGAGGAAGGGGCTAGAAGAAGAAAGTTAAGGACTTGAATGAGCTAGTCGGTAAGGGTTCGTCTCTCAGCGATTAGCCCTCTGATTGGTGGGAGCTTTCCCCTTGTGCGTCAATCCTTCTTCCAGAAGAACTAACTATAGCTTTCTCTAACTTGTATTTTGACTCTTGTTGATGTAAATGTGCCTTGTTGAGTCTTTTCAATGAATAAAATTTCCTTCTTTTTCTTCAAGTACTTGGCTATTTGTCCTGTAATTCTCGGATGACAAATGTTAATTTTGTTCATAAAAATAACTAAATAGCCAATTGGTAATGTTTTTTAATTGAAAGATAAACTTAGGCTAAATATAAGTGAATAACATATGAGTAGGCCATATGGCACTATGGCTCCTAGTCGCATGAGAGTCACAAAATTTCGATCACATAAGAGTTATGAAATTTTGATTGCATATGAGCTACGAAATTTAGGTCGCATGAGAGCTGCGAAATTTAGGTCGCATGCACATGGTGGCTAAAATAGTTGCTTGTAATCATGGTGAAATTGCTGCGTGCATGCAGTGGCTAAGAAAGTTGCTCGCATGCATGAGCTTAAAATTGCACACATGCGGTAGCTAAGAAAGTTGCTTGCATGTATGGTAAGATCGCAATGCACAATGGCTAAGAAATTTGCTCATACATTCGTTAAGGTTACTGCATGCACATGGTGGCTAAGAAAGTTACTCGTATGCATGAGCTTTAAATTGCAAACATGCACATGGTGGCTAAGAAAGTTACTCATATGCACGAGCTTTAAATTGCATGAGAGCCATAAAAACTTGATCGCATGAAAGTTGTGAAATTTGATCACATGAAAGCTATGAAATTTAATCACATGAAAGCTACAAAATTTAGGTCGCATAAGAGTTACAAAATTTAGGTCACATACAAAGAAAGTTGCTCATATACATGAGCTTTAAGTTGTACAAATGCAGTGGCTAAGAAAGTTGCTCGCATGTATGGTAAGATTGCAACGCATAGTGGCTAAGAAAGTTGCTCGTTTGTGCGATAAGGTCACTGCGTGCACATGGTGCCTAAGAAAGTTGCTCGTATGCATGAGCTTTAAACTGCACACATGCACACAGTGGCTAAGAAAGTTGCTCATATGCATGGTGAGATCACAACACATAGTGGCTAAGAAAGTTGCTCGTATGTGTGGTAAGGTCATTGTGCACACACAGTGGCCAAGAAAGTTGCTCATATGCACAAGCTTTAAATTTCACACATACACACGGTGGCTAAGAAAGTTGCTCATATGCATGGTGAGATCACTGCATGCATGTGGTGGCTAAGAAAGTTGCTCGCATGCATGAGTTTTAGATTGCATGAGAGCTTTGAAAACTTGATCGCATGAAAGCTATGAAATTTGATCGCATGAAAGCTACGAAATTTGATTATATAAAGGCTGTGAAAAATTAATCTCATGAATGCAATACCAAAAAGTAGGCCATGATAGTGCGATGCCTTATTAATTGGTCGCGTTAATATAATGCTCAATCATAACTTGAAACTCAGTTTACAAAATGCGCATTTCTCAAAATCTCAAGACCAAGTTAAACATTTTCCAGGATTTTTAGAAGAATCTACATGAACTGACCTACATGAAATTTAGGCCACTTTCGCATATCACATTACAAGTTTAGTATATGGTTCTCACTATAGCCGACTACTCTTGGTCAGGGTCCTGTCGAGGTCAGGGAGGCTATTGTGCTGCAAGCCGTAATACGTACTCCCTCAAGCACCCTCTCTTAATCAGATCCTCAATGGCATCTCTGGGAGGTCAGCAATCCAAAGTGTTATGTCCCACTTTGTTATGATGTGCATAAAACTTGTTTGTATTTCTGCCTGCACGAGGTACCCACAAGGGAGTGGGAGGCCTGAAGTCTTCTCTACTCCTTTTTGCTGCATAAATCCTATCAGGAGTATTTGATAAGACATTGTAGTGCTCATGATAAACTAATTTTTGAGGTCGCTCAGCCTTAGCCTTCTTTGTGAGTTAAGGGTAGGAGCCGCTCTTTCTGTCCTCATGACTATTCTTTTTCTTATTTTGGCCTGGGCTACCCTGTTTAAGCTTCCTTGCACCGAATGTCTCCTCCCACCTGATTTGTTTGGCAACTTGATCATAGAATTCTCCCAGGTCTACTACTAGGGATTTGCATATACTTTTATACAGCTTGCCATCTTTGTGGAGCCTAACAGATATCGCCATCAAGACGCTCTAGTCAGATGGGCTCTCCATGTTATCAATCTCATGCCTAAAACGAGCAATGTAGTCCTTCAAAGACTCATGCTTATTGTAAAAGATTGTGGTAAGATGGCAGGGAGGCACGAGCTGCCTCTTCAGTGCCTTGTAGTGGTTGAGAAATTTTTGCTAACATTTCTTCCAATTATTGATATTGCGGGCCGGGAGGTTCCTAAACCAGGCTCAGGGGGCATCTGCCAATGTGATGGGAAAACATGGCACTTAGTTAGATGATTATTTGTCCAAAGATCCATCTGATCATTGAACATGTCCAAGTGATTACACAAGTCACTGTCTCCATTGTACAACAGGAAGGTAGGAATTTTGAGCTTCTTGGGGAAGGGCTCTGTTTCGATCTTCCTGGAAAAGGGGGTTTGTTCATTAGTGTGACTCCATTCACCTTAAGCTTAGGGGTGTGCCTCCAATTGTTTCACCCTTTGGAATAATTGTCCCACCAACAATGGCAACCCTTCAGACTTTTGATTGGAAGCTTGATAGCTCCTCGCATCCTCCTCGTTGTGTGAATGACGACCTAACACATGTTCGTGACTAGTCCTATTTGAAGTTTCAGCTTACTACTACTGAGGGATGTTTCCAAGTGCAATAGCCTCAGTTTGCCCTCGAACACCCTGAGTCTGTGCTTGAACCAGCATCTGGAATGCTTCGGTCATCCTCTTCATTGAACCTTCAAATACTTCCTGGCACTGGCGCCATGCTTAGGCTTCGTTGGTCTCAAGAACAGTGGCGGGTTGGTGATGAACTGGGGAAGCCAAACCATTGGCAGTTCTGGCAATAGAGGAGCTTATAGTATGACCTTCTGATCAGTTAGTGACGGCATTTGGTTTCCTAAGGAGCTTTCCTCTCACCATTTCAACTGAACAAAATCAACCAGAGAGATTGAGAAACAACCAGAGAACAGAAGGGTCCCACTGGGCATGCCAAAATGTTGACGATGATTTTCGATTAAACCTAAATCTGGCCAACGGAGGGGGTAATTTCAGGACCCAAGCTATTTCTCGATTATTTTGGGGCTGAAGAAAGGCGCTAGGTGGTTAGAGGAAAGGGGAAAAAGAAGGAAATGCACAGAGATTTAATGTGTTTGGCCAAATCCGGGCGGCACCTTACCTTACATTGATAGAGATATTTGTTATATATTTGAATACTATTTTATAAAGTTTCGGCCCAGAATCGTCTTCTTCTTTACAATGATTCTAGCCCCCATTTATAGAAGCATGGAGGGGTACAAATGGAACTAAGTAAACTATACATATGTTACATAAAGTATTAAATGAACAAAACTACCTAGAGTACTATAGACTGGCTTCTATAGACTGCTGGTTGTTTGTGAAAGATGCTTTCTACAGGTGGGACCTGATAGCCGTATTTTGCAAAATGGCAGTACAAGTTGTCTGATAGCTTTATGCTCGAATTTAGCAAGCTTCTGGCTAGTTAAGGCTTTGAGCTAGAGCTTGTGCACTGGGGGCTACCGCTGGTCCGCGACCTCAAGCTCGTTCGGCTCGCGAGCTTGGGTCCTTGGCAAATTGAAGTCTTTTGTGCAGCGACCTCATAGTCTAGCAAGCTCGTCCCTTTGTCAAACTTGGCTCGTTCTGAGCTTTTGCCAGCCCACCTCGCAATGTCAAATTCTACTAATAATAGGGACATAGATTCAAACAAACAAAGTAATTAAAACTAGACTAACATCACAAATTTCAAAATCAATTAACTTACTCTTTTTCTATTTGCCTTTTTCCTTTTCTTTTCTTTTCACTCTCCTTTTCCATCTATTTTTTTCTTCTTGATTTCTTTTGAGCTCTTTCTTTTTGATTTTTTTCTTCTCTCTCTCTCTTCTTTCACTTGTTTGATTTGTTTCTTTTTTTTTCATTGTACTTGACCATCATAATGATCACATTTGCCTTTTCACAAAACAATTAGCATACTCCCACACTTGTTCAAGAATTGATGTGATCTTCTATGGACCTTTCTCCAATTCAAAAAATTTAGCAACTACATTGAAAAGAAAAGGAAGGATACTCATGCCACACTTTAGAATAGGTAGAAGGAGAGTGATAAGTGATGAATTTGATGCCACAAAGAGCAAATTCTTCAATAAGTGAAAAGTTTTAGCAAGAACCCTAGGAGAGCACTCTCTCAAGAAGAAAACACTTCAATTTTATGAATGATCAAATCTGAATTTTATGGGAAACAAGCCTTCCTAATAGCTATTACTTACTTAAAATGGGCTAGATTAATGTCCCAAATAAGCCCACTAAAAATACCAAACAAAATAGCCACAAAAACATAAGCCTAAGCTATGATAAAAAGTCCTAAAAACAAATAATACAATTGGACCAACTAGCCCTACATGTGGCACCCCAAATTAGCCCATAAACATCCAAAATGAAAGGAATTTTTGGTCAACCCCATTTGCCATGTGGAAGCTCCAAATGGCTGCAATGTTGGACTCTCTAAGTGGCCTAAGTGGATGGCATGACTTTAATGCAAACAACTCTTGAATCTGTAAGGCCTTGCTCATCATGTGTGTTCCATAATGTGTGACATAGCCCTTAAATACATCCCTCATCCTCCTAGCCTCAGCTCTTGTCATGGGTCCCATTGGAAAGTGAAAAGCCTCTTGGTGATCTCTAGCTTTGTCCATCACATCCTCATCAAGAACCCATCCTGCTAATGAATCAAATGCTCTATTAATACCTAAGTTTAGGTAAAGATGTTAAAGGCTTAGGCTTGTTAATGGGCTACACAATAATAAATAGGGTTAATTAGGCTCAAAGGGGCTCATCAATGGTAAATTGCAAGGTTAGCTGATGAGGTAAAAGTGGCCCAATCAAAGGATTCCTTAATCAATTCATGCATATATGTGCCAATATAATCTCAAAAACACTCAAAGCAAATTCTAAAGAAACAAATCCATCGAAGAATATCACAGACAAGAAAGAAGAAGAAATTGATATAAATATTCAGTTCATAGGCTTAAAACCTCACAAGATAAATGTCTACTATATTCAATCTACCAACATTCTAAATTCTATCACTAAATTAATTAATTTCAAGATTCAAGATGCAAGACAATTTGTTCAATCTTACCATGCAACCTTCAAATTCTATTGATTCCTACTCATGACATAACAAACTGAACATCATTGGAAAGCACCTAAATGAACAAAATAAAAAACTTTTTTCTTTTTTTTGAAAAATACAAACACAACAATCCTAATTATTGAAATTGGAAAAGTCTCCTCCTACTCTTAAATTTCATATTCTCCTCAATGTAAAGCTTCAAATCATCAATAACTCATGGGCAAATGAAATAAAAGAGACAAGGAAAGAGAGCAGATTGCTTGGGTTGCCTCCCAAGAAGTGCCTTGTTTAATGTCATTAGCTCGATGGGGTATTTCTCCTTCTTAACTAGGATCATTTGAACAAACTGGCTTTCCTAGCTAAACTTCCTCTTTTGCATGCTCTTAGAAGCCTTCAAAGAATGGCTTAAGCCTATGCTTGCTGTCCTTGAACACCTTGTTAGCTACTAAGTGATTTATCTCAATTGTACCATAAGGAAACATATTAGTAATAACAAAGGGTCCAATCCAATGAAAACATAACTTACCAGGCATCAACTGAAGTCTTGAATTGTAAAGCAAAACTTTTTTCCTAACAATGAATTGCTTCCTAGCAGACTATCTTATCATAAAATGCCTTGGCCTTTTCCTTGTATATGCTTGAGTTCTTATACGCTTCAAGTCAAATCTCCCCTACTTCTTGCAACTACAACTTCCTTTGTTCACCAATTTCATTAATATCCATATTTCTACTCCTCATTCCCAAAAAGCCGTGTTATAACTCTGCAAGAAGGTGACATGATTTGCCAAAAACCAACTTGTAAGGGGGCATCCTAATAGGCATTTTGTATTCTATTCTAGAGGCCCATAATGTATCATCAAGTCCAAGGCATCAATCCTTCTTGCTTGGCTTTACTATTTTCTCCAAGATGAACTTGATTTCTTTGCCGAATATTTTAACTTGTCCATTTGTTTAAGGGTGATAAGGTGTAGAAGTCTTATGAAAAACTCCACATTTCCTCAACAAAGCCTTAACTAATTGATTGTGGAAATGGGTTCCTTGATTACTTAATAAAGCTTTTGGAATTTCAAACCTATTGAAAAGGTTAATGTTGATAAAACTTACATCAACCTTAAAATCATTAGTTTTGGTGGCTTTTGCTTCCACCCAAGTTGAAACATAATCAATCATAAGCAAGATATAAAGAAAACCACTAGATGAAGGGAATGGCACATGAAATCAATACCTCACACATAGAAAATCTCACAAACAAGAATAAGTGTTTGCATCATTTCATTTCTATAGGTCAAATTACTTGTCCTTTGACATTGCTTACAGCTTTTGCAAAACATATAAGAATCATGAAACAAAGTAGGCTAATAACACCACAATCTAACTCTTCTTGGCTATTCTTTTAGACCCCAAATGCCCGTTATAGGCATAAGCATGACAAAAAGAAAGGATGGATTGAAATTTAGAATCAAGCACACATTTCCTAATAGTTTGATATGAGCCACACCTCTACAAACAAGGATCATCCCATACATAATATTTAGTATCACTTTTTAGCTTATCCTTCTTATCTTTACTCAATTCATTAGGCAAAGTCTTAGTAACTAGGTAATTCACCAAATTAGCATACCAAGGAACATTATTTGTAGCTTGAAAAGCTGCTCATTAGGAAATGAATCTTACAATGGCAATAGATCCTCTTCTCTTATCAATCGACTCAAATAATCTACATTAGATTCTCAGCTTCTCTGTTGTCCTTGATTTGAAGATCAAATTCTTGCAACAATAGAATCCATTTGATGAGTCTTGGTTTTGTAGCTTTCTTGGATAGTAGATATTTCAAAGCTAGATGATCAAAAAATACAATAACCTTAGACCAAAATAGATAAGAATGATATTTATCCAAAGTAAACACTATAGCCAAAAGTTCTTTTTTTTTTTTATGGAGTAGTTGCATTGAGCTAGATTAAGAGTCTTGGATGCATAATGGATCACATGAGCTTGCTTGCTAACTCACTACCCCAAAATTGCTCTCAAAGAATAGTTGCTTGCATCACATATTATTTTTAATGGCAACTTGTAATTTGCAGATTGAATGGTGGGAGTTGATGCCAATATAGCCTTCAACTTGTCACAAGCCTCCTTACATTCTTTGCTAAACTCAAATGGGACCTCCTTTTGTAACAATCTAGATAAAGGTAATGCTATTTTCGAGAAATTTTTGATGAACTTGTGGTAAAAGCCTGCATGACCAAGAAAAGAATGCACTTTTTGCATAGTTGTGGGGTTGGTAAGCTCAAGATTGAATCAATGTTTGCCTTATCTACTTCAATGCCTTTACTTGACACTAGATGCCCTAAAACTATTATTGCTCAACCATGAAATGACATTTTTCAAAATTTAGAACAAGATTAGTCTCTATATAACACCTAAGTACATGGGTCAAGTTCTTTAAGCTTGCGTCAAATGAATAACCATAAATAGTAAAATCATCCATAAACACCTTTATGCAATGCTCTAAAAAATCTGAGAAGATACTTACCATGCACCTCTGGAAAATGACATGTGCATTGCAAACTCCTAAGGGCATCTTCCTATAGGAAAATGTTCCAAATGAGCAAGTGAAGGTTGTTTTTTTTTTATCCTATGGTGCCATCACAATATGAAAGTAGCCTATATAACCATCATGAAAGCAATAATGTGATTTACTAACCAAATCCTCAAGCATTTGACCAATAAAAGTAAAGGGTAGTCATCTTTTTAGGTTGATACATTTAGCTTGAGGTAATATATGCACACACGCCAACCATTTTGAATTTCGATTACAACAAGCTTATCATCCCGATTCTTCACTATAGTGATTCTAGTTTTCTTTGGTACCACTTGAACTAGACTAAACTATTTGTTGTTTGAACTTATTCTTGCTTCCAAAAGCTTCATGATCTTCTTCTTGACTACATCTGTCATGAGGGGATTTAATCTTCTTTAAGCCCTTTTGGTTGGTTTGAATCCATCTTCCAATAGAATTTTGTGCATGTACATAAAAGGATTGAATACCTTTGATGTCTGTTATGGTCCATCCAATGGCTGTTTTGTGATCCCAAAGCACTCTAATTAATTTCTATTCTTGTTCTGGTGTCAAATTCTTTACTATTATGACTGGAAGTGTTACACCATTTCCTAAGTATACATACTTCAAATGGTTGGTAATGGTTTCGATTCTAAAGCTGGTAAGCTGGTACTTTGGCCATTGAAGGTAATAACTTGGTGGGGGAAGGAGGTAGGAGTTAAAGGTAATGACTGCAACTTTTCAACCTCGAAACTAATCTCCAAATGCAACTTAGTTTTCTACTTTTAATTCATCAATGTTATTAAATTCAAATATATCTTGCACCAAGGGATAATCAATCTCAAAAGAAAATAGGGAATAATCATCAATAAGGTATTTCATGGCTTTAAAGATGTCAAATTTGATGGTATCACCATCAAATTCCATGGTGTGAGTGCCAACATGGATATCAATTTTCATTCCTACTATTTTTAGGAAAGGTATTCCTAGAATGATAGGAGCATGATTGGTTAAAAGATCATTTGTCATGTTCAAAATAGAAAAATCTATTGGAAAAATGAAACCATTCAACCTGACCAAAACATCCTTAACAACTACTTCAAGGTAAAGATTAAGCTTATTTGCTAATTGTATAATAACACCATTTTCTTTTATAGGTCCCAACTTCAAAGATGCATAATTAGAATGAGGCATGACATTTATGGATGCACCTAAGTCTAGCATGGCATGTTCAAAATGAGTCTTGCCACTTACACATGGGATGGTGAAGGTGCCTAGATCCTTACATTTTAGGGTAGTTTCCTTTGAATGTCAATAGATGCATTTTCCTCCATACTTATTTTCTCATTACCTTTTAACTTCCTTTTGGTGGTACATAACTCCTTGAGAAACTTTGCATACTTATAATTTAGTTGATCACATCAAGTAGAGGTATATTCACTTCTACCTTTTTGAAAGTCTCCAAGATTCCCTTCTCTTGATGTTCTTTCTTGGACTTCGACAATCTTCTAGGGAAGGGAGGGGGAGGACAAACTGGGTTGGCAACTAGTTGAGAGCTGCTTTTCTTTTCTACAAATTCTACCTTTTTCTACTTTGAAACTAATGTCTTTTGATTTTTGGTCTGCATTTCCTTTCCACTCCCCACTAGTATTGCACTTGCATTTTTTCTCAAATTCAAAATTGTTTGGGAGGACAGTTTGCTTGAACCTTGAGCTTCTAGCTTGCTAATTTATGTTGCAAGCTAACTCAGTTTTGTCTCCAAGTTCTAGAATCTAGCATTTGCTTTTTCTTGGAACTGTAAGGTATTGGCTTTTGTTTCTTGTTGAAATTATAAGTTGCTGTTGACTAGAGTTTGAACTAGATCTTTAAGAGATTTGCTAAAAGATGGATTTTAATTTGGTTGCTGCTTGGCTTAGGCTGGGGTTGAAATTGCACTTGTCCAACTTAGTTTTCATATCTTAGATTTGGACAAAATTATATGAATTGGAGTATGGGTTATATGGTATATTTGGCTGTCCTAGAAACCTTCTATTTTCTAGAAATCCTCCCATTGCTTAAACTTGTTGGAAAGGTTCTCCTTCTTGTAAGGTTGGACACACATTAGTATTGGGTCCAAGAATTGAGTAGATGCCACATGCTTTATTTGCTTGCATTTGTTCCATGGCCAATTGCCGAACCAGTGAGGTTAAATTTGAAAAATGTTTCTCAAGGTTGAATGTATTCACCTCATTTACTTTTTTTCACTAAAGAATCCATCCTACTTCCAAACTACTACTAGTTGATGGCCATGTTTGCAATGAGGTTTCTTGTAGTTTTTGGAGTCTTATCCATCAAAGCTCTTTCACTTGTAACATTTATCATACTTCTATCTATTAATAGAATTCTTTCACAGAAACACTGGATCAAGAGTTCATCATTAATTTGATACTAAACATCTTCATGTGAATATCAAAATACTATGCAAATTTTCAATGAAAATTCTTTCTACTTTAAAATCAATAAATTTTAAAACATATACCATTTTCTTTAGGCCTATCTAGCTGGGCAACACAAAAATCAATAAAGCATTAGTCTAGGCCATATATATGAAACTAGCAACCACCATTAGAAGTTTGTACTAGCTAAGACTTCTTACTTTTCTAAACCCTACATGATATGAAATGGGATGAGTAAAACCACTTAGGGAGTAGGAAATCTCCACCCTAACCTTGGGTTAAAAACATTTAGACATAAAAGTAAATATAAATTTATTTATACCTATAATTGTATAACCATGTTTGTACTTATACATATACCATTCATGATCCTAAACTTAACTTTTACTATTTCACTTTTCTCTTGAGTCATTATCTTATTATTCATTCAATAACATGTAAATAACACACAAGAATAGTTAAGTGGAAAGATATGGCAAGGTAACTAAAAGTAGTGCATATGGACTTGTCAGTCAATAAGGTACAAAAAAGTTATGTATATCACATCACTTACCTTCCCTACATGATAGATGGTTTATATAAAGATATAATCTGACACTAGCTTATTCAAATAAGGGAAATTTTAAATAGGTGTATGGCCCACAACTATATTGTAAACTGAATATAAGCCTCTTATGACATACGACTATATACATATGTACTTGGCCCGCCTTCATTCGAGGGTTTCCTTTAATTATCTAACCTTGCTATAGTCCAATTTAGGTTTGACTTGCTTAATTGAGCTAGTAACAAACATAAATCAAGACCTATCCTACATCTTTTCTCTATGTAAAATTACTATTTTACTCCTTGATCATAAGATGATAACGGATTCCTTATTTTCTAATTTAATTATATTCATCTTAACTTTAAAATAGTTCAGTTATGTATTTAAGTCCCTCTATACCTAAATTCCAATTCTTCTAGACTCCTACTATTTATACCTGCTTCTAAGTTGCAATGTAGTTCCAAACATCAAAGTTCCATTTCAAATATATTATATCTAACAAAGTTCTGATCACTACAATTTCTTTTACAAACATAAGATCTAGTATAGTCAATTATAATGTCTAGTTTATACAATTATAATTTCTAATATTATTAATTTACAACTTCTGGTGTAGTTCTAACCCTAGTTAAGCCTAACCATGGTAACATACAAAACAACCATCACAAAAGCAAATGAACATAAGGAAACATCCAATAAATTTTTGAGTTATGTATTGTTACATTAAACTTTTCTTAGACAATTATCTTGTTAACTAGCATAGTAGAAAACATTGTCTATTTTTAAAATATACTTAAATAAAATAATCTTTATATATAAAGGGAAGTTGGTCAAAGCAGAAACTCCCACTCACCTTTAGGAGGAGAATGTTCTCCTTAACATCCCCTGTCCATCAACTTGTAATATTCTTAGACCTAATCTGCTACGAAAGTGAATCTCATAAATAACAAAGTACACTAATTAAAATCATGAACTATGATTAAACAAAGTTAAACAAAGATAAATCAGACTTTTAATTAATTGATTTACCTTGAAACAAAGTCCTAGGTTAGATGTGCCTGTTGGGCCTTTCTCTGGCAGCATTTTGGTCATTAGAGAGTCTCTTATGAAATTAGGATTACAATTTCACAAAATAAGGACACTAAGGTTTTGTTCTCCTTGCAACTAGCTAGTCGGATGGTTGGTCAACCTTCAGGACACGAAAATTGATAATTCAACTAGTCTAAAAGGGTCCAACATCAAGCCCAATCAAACTGGTTGGACAATGGGTGTTTACACACCTCTCATGGTTTCATTCCAAATCTTGGAACTCCTCATGCTCCTTCTTCACCAAGCCACCCCACTACTTCCTGATCTTAAGGGGTTGGCATCAATATTTTGACGATGAGATTAAACAGTGATGTAGTGTGTCAAGTTAGATTGCTAGTCACATTCATTAGAATCATGCTTCCTTTTTGCATGTCAAACCTTAAGACATATTTCATATAAATTCATAATTTGTTAATGACTTTCCAAGTCGTGGATGGTTTCTATTAATAAGGATATGAATGAATGATCTTATTTTACAATAGTTGGTTTATGTCAAATGGCTTCTTTGAAACATTTCTAGCATTGCATGGTCATGGGCCCCAAATACAGAAAAAGGACATTCCATACCTGCCATGTTCCTATTTTTGGGGTCTGACATCCAAGTATTTTTTTTCAATAATTAATACAAATTTTAATAATTGTTGAAGCATTTTCTAAGATAAACTCTAAATTCTATTACTTTTATTAATTATTGAACACAATTTATTTTAAATGTGAAGACTAAATTATAAATAGGAAAAATATTAACTAAATATATAAGTATTTTTCTTTCCAAATTTCCTTATATTCATAAAATATATGAAATATTGGCTAATATGAGGGGCCTCCATTTTTTTTTTTTTTGAAGAGAGAAAGAGAAAGTAAAATCAATTTTCATCAATTTTCTAGAAAATCTTGACAAAGAATGATGATAAAAAATGAGCAAAGGCAACATCTGCAAAAACAAGATTGATCCTTAATTTCATTCTTGCAAATCCCAACTACTCTTTCTTTAAGATAATACAAAGTGGTCTGTTTGTCCCCGTTTTCTAAGAATATGATAATTTTAAAGCCAAAATTTTTTTTGGGGGGTTTTAATTTCATGAAAAATTCTACAATTTCAAATGGTGTTATGATTTTTAAATGATTTAAGGATTAGTTTCGGTTTTTTATTTTAAATTTATTTGAGAGATTAAAATGGAAAAGGGTAGATGGAATGAGTCCAATGGGAATTACAATCAATTTTTGTTTGAATATGGTGATGGTTCTGTAGATCAGGATGTATCTAACAAAGATCATAACTTTGTAAAGATGCCATCTAAATCGCTTTTGCCAATTTCTTTGCCTCCTTCAATTTGTTCATCTCCTTCTCAACTTGGCTATATTGAACACCCTGTTTCTAAATTGGACACTCTTGTTGGAGTCGCAATTAAATATGGTGTTGAGGTATGTTGCTTCACATAAGACACTTTTTGTTTCTATTATGAATTTGTTTCATTTGATTATATAGATAGTTTTGGAAAATTCCCCTTTCTACTTTTCCTTATTCATGTAGTGGATTGATTTTGGAGGTTAACGCTATCATGTATCTTTTGAATCAAATTTATGCATTTTTTTGAGTTTGGAAAGGATGGTGAATCAAACAATGTTCCATGTGTAACTTTTTCATCGTTTTTGACTTTTTAGGAATTTTCACTTCTAGGATATTAGGCATAATGTGCTTTTGGCTAGCCTAACATGCATGAACAAGTTCACAAGCAATACCAAGTAAATACAATCAATAGTTATCATATATAGAAAAAAATCATTATTAAAATATGCATGGAAATTCTTTTATTAGATAATTTGTAATATGAATTTGATATTTGGTTGTATGAAGCATAGGCAATTTCCTTGGAAAATTAAAGGTGTTTTTAATATGAAATAAAAAAATAATTTCTACCACAATGCATACTTTTCAAAAGTTTGATTTTTTTTTTCATGTATCTTCACATGATTAATGCTGATCCTGCACCCTTTTGGAAAATACATTGTGTTCGATCCTAAAGTTTCCTTCTCTTGCTTTATTAGAGTAACATAAAAAAAAATTCATATTTATTTGACTCTTGTGCTAAAATTATAGGTAGCAAACATTAAAAGGATGAATGGCCTTGTTTCCGACCTTCAAATGTTTGCTTTGAAGTCTCTCCAAATTCCACTACCTGGAAGGCACGCTCCATCTCCAGGTTTTCCAAATGGTTTCAACACTACAGGGTATGTACATGTGTCGAATAGAGGAAGAAATTATGCGTTCCCCTTTTGATTTTAATGAGAAATTAACAGGCATTTTGCAAGTGTATTAGATAGGAAAATGCTTACTTTCTTGCCTCAACTCGCAATTAGGTTAACAATTAGATGCTTTGAGCTTAATTCATTTTAAAAAGTCTTTATGCTTTTCATTTTTTTTTAAATGTAGATGTGGGTGCATGGACTTGCACATTTAAATAATCATTTAAAGTTGCATGCAAAATTACATCTAGAATGAATTGTGAT
The DNA here is from genome assembly GCA_026873985.1 of Saraca asoca. Lineage (NCBI taxonomy): Eukaryota > Viridiplantae > Streptophyta > Magnoliopsida > Fabales > Fabaceae > Saraca > Saraca asoca. Next base: position 5,423 of record JANHAO010004509.1, on the reverse strand, counting down.
GGTTTAATTCATGGTAAGAAAAGGAATTTAATTTTATTTTATTTTGGCTAATAGATATTCCTGTCATAAGAGTGAGTATTAAAATGAAAACAAATCATTGTTCATGCCAATGAAACAATGGTAGGGGTTACGTTACGAAGGAAGATCATTGAATGAGGAATTTAAAAAAATAAAAAATTTCATTTTTTTTATTCATGCCAAAATTGTTATTATGATATGAGATTCTTTCATTATGTTGCTTTTTCCGCTTTATTCAAATACATATTCTAGAAAGTTACTTTTATGAACCATTTTTTTTTGTTACAAATTGCTAGCAAACCAAATAACTATTTAAATTTGTTTTGTTTTCCCTACAAAGTCAAATTTTGATATTTTAGCAACTTTATTATTGCTGTTGAACTAATCTTCTTTATGCCTTTAGAGAATTTGAAATAGGCATACTATTGGAATTAAGAAAAGAGATTGTCACTATGATGTTTAAAGATAAAATGACGTAATAACAATTGTTAGAAGTGATGATGGTAGTGATATTCATGGAATTGTAATTGCCAAAATCATGTAGATTTATGGACATTGAAGCAAATTTTCTATTGCTTCCTTATAATACCAGAAAAAGTAGTTTTTTTATATTTGGAATATTGCTTTTAATGGAAGATGTCTTGCACTCAATGGAATTGCTTTAAAAGAGCATGTTAAGGCATATGTTGCAATTAGTATCATTTGTATGTTGTGCAACAACTATGCTATAACATATCATTTGGATGGTTTTATATTGAATTTCTTATCGTTGTGACTCCTAATAAGCTACAACCTATTAATATATAAATTTGCATGGAAACTAAATAATTTGTGAAACAAGTAAATAATGTCAAAAGTTTACAGATTTGGACACAAGAAAAGTAAAGTTGACATTCCTATTCCATGCATAAATGCTTTTGATATCACTATTTTTTTAAAGTTATTGATTTTCTATTTACATGTACTTCATTGAAGGCCATCAATGTTTTCCCTTTAGGCATAGCTTCTCTAACCACAATTCCATAGGTCATTCACATCCTGGCTTGTTTGAATCATTTCAATCCCTTAAAATGAAGTCTTCCCAGCAAATGGTCTCACCAACATGACATCATTACAAGGTTACGACAGATTAAAGCCAATAAAAGACAAAATCAAATATGATGGCTATAAAATGGCATTATACAAAACACAAATGCCTAATTCCATAGAAAATGGTTCATTTGGGAACTCAGATATGTTTAACCAATCTTTGGGTTATCACCAAAAATCTAGAAGTTTGGCCGATGGAATTTTAGGTGCAATTTTTGAACAATCTATCGTTCCTGTCGCGGATGCAAGGGAAGGAGACTCTGATAAATGGAATGATACACTGATCAAAAGACGTCAGAAATCTGAAGCTAACCTTATCAATAAGATAGAGTTGCTCTCAAAGGAGGATAGTAGTAGTGGTGGTGGTTTTTCATTGAGAACTGGAAAAAGCTTAGCTTAGAGGCAAAAATCAATATGCCAAGTCCCATTAACATCTGATTTTGAATCAAATGGATTGAATCCTATACTAATAGGATTGGAAGATCCCTTTCTGGTTGATAGGCTTTTTAATGTGAGAAAATCATCAAGCACATCCAATTTAAAAGATGAAGATAACAATAGTTCCTCATCCATTTGGCCAACCTTAAGGTGGGGTTCAAAACAAGATTTACAAGCTATTTCAACTACATCAAATGCAAAACTAATCTTTGATGGCTTGTTCAAAGTGAAAACTAGTCGAAAAAACAAGCCTGCCCTTGATTAATTTATAATTGTTTGTCAGAACAGTTTTGACCTTTTATGAGGCTATCAAATCATTAGCAACTGCTCATTGGCATATTGGAGGAGGTAGAACAGAAAGTAGGATAAGTGTATATCACGTGATACATTTTATTAACTTTTAGGTGCATATAGCTATTTTGTATTTGATAAATTATTTCAATTATTCCTTAATTAATATTTAATTTCCCCTACTTTGGTAATGCAAGAGTAAATAATCAAATTTTATAACTTTAGCGTTCCTAATTTTTTGCAGACTCTGGTATTTATTCTACCTTCAAGTTAGGCGTTTAGCTTAGATAAACTTGCTCATATATATATATATATATATATATATTAGTATGTCCACATACATATGTATGCTGATTGTCTTTGTGTGTGTATGGACTTAGAGGACTTATTGCTTTTCAAAACCAAGGTTGAAGTTATAATAATTGATTGTTCCTTCTTAGCATGTTGCAACAAGCAATTAGTAATGATGGTAGACTAATTGACACTTGTAATTGACATTTTATGGATAAAATTGAGAATAACAATGACAATGTGGTGATCGAGATTACATACTTTTTCTTCCTTGGATTGTGTTCGCTTTTGTTCTTTCTTTTGTGTCTTTTTCTTATTTATTCTTTCTTCTATATGAATGAAACTAACTTTGGGTGTTAAATGATAGTAATAAAGCGAACCATTTAATTCAGTCCTTCAATTGCACATTCTTTTTCTTTTTTATTTAGAGTAGCATACATAATGTATGAATTTCACAGTGGCTAAGATGTTTGGTAATATTATTTGTTAATTGGTACTTGTTGATCATTCTCACTTTTATGTGCAACTCATGATTGTTCACAACTTGTGCATGATCCTATTAGTTCTAGGTCAATGTGTTTTGCAATGCATAAGATCATTTTTATATGTATTAAAAGCTTATGCTATCTTGTTTTTTCCTTTGAGTAATTTGGAAGAGAAAGATCAATTAATTTGGAGGGCTAATGAGAATGTTGAGTATTTTTTGAAACAAGGTTATTGAGTAATTCAAATTGTGCTCAAAATACTACTCTAAATCAATCTTCCTCCTATACTACTATGTTAGGCCATTTCAAATGTATGCGAAATGTACACTCCCTTCCCAAGATGAAGCACTTTCTCTTGAGGGTTTGCTCTAATACATTGCTTGTTCCTTTTTAATCTCGTGCTGATTGTACTCTTTGGTATCAAATTGATTTATCAATAGATCATGCTCTAATGCAATGTGAATGGCTGGATATGGTATGATTTTCTAGTCCATTAAACTATTATATTATTGGTTCTTCAATAACAATATTTGTCACATTCCTGATTTTGGGAACATGACTAACACAAACCACCAAGTGGTGATCCACGAACTCATTAGTATTTATCTTTTCATAAAACCTTTATACTTTAAAAATCATGAAAACAATGCTAAAATTATGTTTGCATGCATATATTTAAAAATATGAAATGCAACCTTTAATAAAGCTATTTTAGAAAACTTTCTTTGAAAATCAAAATACATAAATCTTTTCACATTTCATGAAAAACATAAAACATATGAACTTTTGTCTGACTAAATGGATACAATCACTAAAGAAATAATCAAGGAGACCACATACTTGATAACATGAAATCACATAAGAGGTGTCTTCACCTATTGAGACATTCCTTCAAACCATACACATAAAATGTTAATAGATGGGATGAGTAATATTTGAATACTCAGTGAATAGAAATTTCCACCATAACTTTGGGTGGAAAATGATTTTGGTCATAAGAACATATGTCATATACATAATATATTCATACATGTGCATCATCATAACCTTTACTTCTAATATACTTAACTCAACTTTCCTTTACATTATCATACAAATCCTTTGACCTTTTTCTTTGCTAACAATCTTTATTTCATTCAATCATATCAACTACTATACAAGGCAATGGCATAATAAATATGTATAGTGGCTACATCAAGGTAGCAAGCAATGGGACTCTCAGGTCAATCAATCATAACATTGAATAGTGGCTACCATAGTAACTAATAGTGAAACCCTTAGATCAACCAGTCATTATACATACATTTCATTCTATATGGTTTGTTAGCCTTGAAAGGTATTTCACTACAAGAAAAAATGTGTGATTTCCAATGGAAAAAATTCATTGGAAATCATGAGAAATCCATTGAAAACAATGTTTTTCCGACGAAACAGGATTGTCGATAACACTATACTTGGAAATTATTTTCTATTAGAAATTCATTATCGATAGATTTTGAGGCGATAGTTTTTTCTTTTCATTCTTTTTTGTAGGAATATCCATTGATAATACATCAGAAATTTGTCAAAACTCCATCATAAGTCAGTCAATAAATTCAACAAAACTTTTTCTAGAAATATGTCGAAAAATCCATCCAAAAATCATTGAAAATCCATCAGAAAAAGAATCTTTTTAAAATATTAATTGATATAATTTTTAGTTTTTAAAGTTTTATTAAAATTATTTTGATTAGTATTAAAAATTAATTTTAAATTTTTAAATTTACATTTTAAAAATTAATATTTAATTATAATAAAAAGTTAAAATACAACGCACAAGAATAGGTATAAATAGATAAAATTAGTAAAATAATTCATAAATTGTATTATTCAAATCAATGTATGAAACATATTATTCAAATAAAAACATAAACATATAACTACAACTCAAGATTGTTAGGGAAAAACTTATCATCAGTCTTCAAATCCTGAGTGTTATGCTTTTGTGGCTTTCTAGGACCTATGATTAATAGTGGTCAAACCATCAGTTGGGATGTCTGCAATGGCGACTATAAATACATGTAGGGAGGAGGTGGCTGGTCATAGACAGAGGTTGATAATAGTATGAATTTGGATGAGATGAAGGAGGAGGAGATGACAGAAGAGTCTAACTTTATTGTTATTAAGTCATGAGGGGTTCCATTTGAGCAAACAATTGAATCATCTGCCGCTGCATCTCAATCATAGCATGCATGAGCCAGTCCAACATAGCATGTGATGTGTTGTTGGAGTGAGTTGCAGTGGTTGATGCAGTCATCCCCATTATGGCCTCTAACCCCATATCGTAGGTCATTCCTTATTGGTCCCATCAATGATGTCCACCCATAAATCATGATCAGATGGCCCTGCCAAATCACCAATTGTATCCCTAGAGCCCTCACCTCTTTGGGCCTAAGTTTGCACTAAGTCATCCTTTCTTTCGTTGAAATTCTCTTATAAATTGAAACAATTAATTATTTGATATTATAAATTAATGTAACATTTTAACTACCAAATATACAATACATTAATAAGAAAAATGCAAGTTAAGAAAAGTAACTTATATTGGACTATGCTGCTCAAGGTGAGACCCATTGGCTATCTTTCTAGGTGTAGGTATAGCAGAACAAACTATCTATGGGCGACTCAACCCCAATCTCACATATCTATATAACATAAAAACTTTCATAGACATAAATAACATTAAGTTTGTTAGCCTTAAAAGAAAATTGTTAGCCTTAGAGAAATTTTCTTAGCCCTAAAATTGTTTTGATGTTGAAGAACAATTTATCT